>JBCAUI010509184.1:0-12692 GCA_038406195.1 Haplosyllis anthogorgicola | reverse complement strand
AAGAGCCCAGAGTGTCTGTTAACAATCTCTTATATAGGATTATACAGAAGTTCTATGATTGGTCAGATTCTTTGAACGGCAGTTATATCACAAAAGGGATTGTTTGCTGATTTTTTGGATAGGGCCCAAACTTTATTTAAACATGTAACTTACTCTTAATTGATATAAATTGTCATCTATTTCACATTTAAACATATTCTAATTTCTCACAGAGTAAACATAGTTTAAGATGATCTTTTCAACATGAAAGTTAAAGTGAGTGCAGGTTTATTCCTTGTGGGAAGTTCACTGCTACGTGTAGCACGTTGTATTTACCCATGTCATGCTACACTTGATACAAAATTATTGTAATTGGCAAGTAAAAATACAGTTATGCTTTAAACATGGCAATTAGTTGATGATTAATCATGGCAGGTGAAAATGATCAAATTTAGTTCTTAGACTGAGGAATGTTTCACAACTTGAATAATTGATTGCACAGGTGTATTCCTTAGGGTCTTGCATGTACATTCTTCATGTTGGATTTATATAAAAAAGCACATGTCTAATTTTGCATTTAATTAGCAAACACATGATACTCTCAGAAGTAACATAACATTATGTCTAATGATACTGCTTTTTAACAAGGTATATTTTCTCAACACATGGCCTGAGGTGAAGCAATTTAGGTTTCATCCCAACAAAGAATTTCATACAAAAGACCTTGTGCTGGAAACAACCCAACCCCTAATATTATGCAAACTTTGCATGTCATGTAACTTGATTTGATAAATTCCAAAAGAAATCTGATAATTAATCAAAAAGTGTTCATAATGTTATTGTTACACTTTTAAAGATTTAGTTAAAGAAACAAACTGTTAACATGATGTGACAACAAACCATTACTGCAAAATTATACATGAAACAAAATTGAAGGCTTATGTGTTCAAATGTAAGAATTTTAAAATTTGATTGAGATTAAAGTTAGCAAGGCACAAGAACATGACTTTTATCCCTGTTATAATAGATTACAAATTTCTTTTTAGTGTGTGATAGATCTTGTGTTCAGCGTTTTACACTTTAATGACATCTTATGGGATAAAACTGCAGCATCAATATTTCAGTGCAAAGAACCAGTTTTCGTCACACTCACAAAGGGGAGTGATTTACTGCTATTTCAAAGACATATTTTTTACAATTTTCTTCACATGTTAATCATTCATTTTCAGCTCAGTCTTTTACCTATGATTTTATGGATCCTCCAGTTGAGTACACAGACTGGACAGGTAAACGAGCAACTCTGGTAGAGAGAATGTAGCATGAGATCCGTGCGGTAGTGAGAGACACGCATGAGATCCATGGAGTAGATGTAGCTGGTTGCTATAGAAACTTACTGGTTGTTACATCATGATCTGTACTCACTGTGACGTAACTCAATCACTGTTTGCGTCACTACTGACGTCACTCTCTATTGTATTGTAGACTCTAGATGTACACGTTTTATTTGCCGTTGTCATTGGCAACTGACTACTTTCCACTTCTGTTGCCCATGGATACACTGCAATGCATTTATTTCACAAATATCTAATTTAAATTCCAAAGAAATCATAACTACTTCTCAAGGTAATAATTCTATCATTGTAAAATTATTTTGGTATCCCTTGGCAACCAACCTTCTCAGGTCAGTTATCAATGACAACGGGTCACACCGCACCCGCTTTATTATGTGTATCGTTTCACAGTTTGAATAACTCTAACATTTCAGCAGCACAGGGTTTAATTTCACTGCTCCCGGGGTAGAGTATGTTGACCCCCAAGGTAACAACAACAACAACAACACCTTCCAATACACGCTACCACAACCATGCATGTGTCACTATAGGGTGGGGAAGCCAAATAAAAACTGTTCAGCTTAATGTAAATTACTGTCATCAGTAGTGTATTCAGGTCTGCATTGGGATTATATTTAGCCAATAGCTTTCATTCGACAACTTGTAACTACACAATAAATTTACTTCCATATGAAATTCAACTTATCAAGATGCTATTTTTGTCTGAGTTACTCTCAATAACGGTATAAAATATTACCCTATGAAATGATACCCAAAACGGTTGGACAGTATGAGTTTGGTTCTTAGCTCTTAGCCACCTTGTACTCTTTAGGATTAGGACGCAGAAAATTAAATATATTTCCCATTTTGCTTTGTGGCATTTTACCCAATAAGTGCTACAGAGCTTCGTGTGGTTTTCCGCAGGATGTAATTGTACCTTGGTAAAAATTGAGCCATCGCCTGCTTATTCTCAAAAGGAACCACAATGTACTTTATTTGTTATTACTTGTACATGTAATGTTCCCAACCACCGGATTTAGTTAGCTATAATTGTTGTCTACACTATGTTAATGTCTCTGTTTGTTTATTTCATTTATTTATTTTTAACCAGTTTTGTTATTTCCATTCACTTTTATTTGTGCCACTCTCATTAGCTTTGTCACGTTTATGTCTATGAACGTCTGTCTGGTTTGTTTGTTTTCAACAATCCGTGAGTAGTTCCGTTTTTAGGGGTGACAGGTTAAATTACATGTAGTCTATTTTGAGATTCAAATCTCAACTTGAAGTTTAGAGGTATATCTAATTTCATGAAATTGAACCTGTCATCCCTACAAACAGAATAATTCAGTTTGTTAAGAAACAAACCAACAAGATAGATGTTTCAGGGTGTAAACTTGACAAGGTTAATGTGATAAATCTATGCAGCAGAAACTCTGCAGTGAAGACAGCAATGATCACTCTGTGCAATTCTTAGACTTACTTTCGTACTTTCAATGCACTATGCATGCACTTGATTCTTATTCACAATTTATCACTGTTGCAATCTAACCAAATGATTTTTAAGCTGAATACATAATTTAAAATGGCCAAAAATGTAAATTGTTTTTAAAAACACGTTTGCCAGGCAAAAACACTGCTGATAAACAATGATCAACACATGCAATTCAAATTATCCCTCAATCAAAAATTAACTGTGTAAGCTTACTGAAAATTATGTTTCACTTTAATATTTTATTTTTGTTTAGCAATTAGGTTTTTCTTAATTCATACTCTGTCTAATTTGTCCAATTGGATAGCATAAACATTTTAATACAGAATGCTGTGTCCAATGCGTATGGTTTGAAACTGCAAATATTACATCGTTTAAATGCATTGGATCTGATGTACCTCTTCTAAAATTAGTAAATATCAATCTTTATGAGACAAATTAGACTATGAGTGGTAACCAAGAGAAACCTTTATTAACAGTAGTAATTTAAATCAATAACAAACGTTACATTTGGCTTTGCAGGACAGACGTGCAGATGTTACAACACGGACTGGATCGAGAAGGACAAGAGCTTCTACCTGTGCTCGTGCAAGAAGTCCTGGGACGAGGCCAGAGAGTAAGTACAGTCAGATCTGTGTTGAGCGTACAGCCACTGAAACCCTTGATGATCGTACAGCCACTGTACAGTGAATTCTGTGTTGAGCATACAGCCACTGTACAGTCAGATCCGTCTTGAGCATACATTCATTGTACAGTAAGATCTTCATTGGTCGTAGTGGTCATTGAGCGAGCTACTGTCTTCCATGTACAATCTTTCAATCAACAATCTGAAATTCTAGTAGCATTAGTACTCTATTGGTCGCACCTACCAGCATATTTTACTTTAGCTATGGGGAATGCGCCCAAAACAGGTTTCACTGTATTGGATATATTAATCATTATATCATCTACAGTTTATCTTTATTGGGTGCACTGTCTGTGCTAGTTTGAAATCCTAGGAAGAATTTAAATGACTTTTTTGTAATTTTCATGCAAGGAGTCCATTTTATGTGGTCAGTGATGTCCCTGTTTCAGACTTGGGGTGACTCTGCCCATGGGCTTTAAAGCCACAGTGCCACTTCTGATTAGCCACACTTATCACATACTTCTCCTAGGATAGGTGAGAAGGCACTAGTGGGTAGGTATTTTATAAACTTCTTTACTTGATGGCTTTCAGTCCAAAATATCACAATTGCAAATAAAAAGGTCCTTGGGGATGATAAGACAGAGATCTATTAACTGGGAGAATAGACTCTGAGATGAAAGTCATTTGTAATTAAATAGATCTAAAGATGAAGTGGAAGAAGTCTAAATATCTTCATTGAGGCTGAAAAAGTACTTCGTACCACGTCTAGACCTTCCCAATACGTGCTGTGATAACCTCTCAGTGGTGTAGTCCTCTCGTACTTGGTTTTTAGAAGAATGCCCCGTTGCGGGATTAAGCCGATATTCGGTAACTTTGGTGTGATTATCACGGATTCATTTCTGAGTCTGATCTCTTCAGACAAGCGATGCAATGGTCGATATATGGGGGTGGGGGTGAGGGGATGAAGTGGGGAGACGAACGAGCAGGCCGGAAGTCCCTTGCCTTCCTGCACAGCATGGATTTCTGGATTTTATCCATTTTCACGCAGCTTTCTGGCCAAAAAATGTTTTGGCACAGGTGAAATTTTTTTAATCCGCCAGTGCAATGTTTAAGTTCCCTAAGAATTTGCTGAATTAGGCAGATGGAATTCAATAAGAAAACCTCAAATTTAGTTTTAAGTCAATTTCACAAGTTTGATTGTTTGCCTGAAAATTTATACAATTAAATGTAAACTTTTCAAAGATGCTTTGAAAAGCAGTGCCACTGTAGAGTTTCAGTCCTCGAATGGCAAACTGATCAACCAGTGAGGCTGTGCAATAAAGAATTTACATGAGATTCTACAATTTTTCCCAACGTTCAAATCAGTGTACAATTTCAACATGGTACAGACAAAGTTCCAGAATCCTTCATTTAAAAAAATCAGATTTTTGCAAGTATAGTTTTCCAAGTAGAAATCGATGTTGGATCTTCACCCTGAAATATCAAAGTTATCTTCAATAACAAACCACTGAGCTTTTTTGGGTCATTCATACACTTTTTACCACTTCCCTACCAAAACTATACCTTCCATCCTTTTAATGTGCTCATTTAAGCTCATTTACACAAATTTGGACTTAATTTAGCTTAAATAATTCTGGGGGTAACCTCAAAGAGTACACAGTCAGAATACAAATTTCTGCCGAACATAAAAGGACCTATGATTAGATAAGCATTAAGGGGAGGTTGGTTTTAATATTATCAAAGGAGAATTCTGCTTCGCAAAGCCATCATTACATGTGTTATTTTTTCACTTTTTAAAGCAAAAAGCTCATTAAATTATTAAAGCGAGATAGACGGGTGGGTTGTCATGTGATGTCAACAGGCTGTGATGTGGATTTTGACAAAAAAGAATTATATCACTAGATCGAATTAATTCAGGTTTAAGTTAGGGTAATAGCCTAAAAACTAGTTTAGTGGCAAAAATTAAATATTCAACCCAAAGAAATTCCTGATTCAATTATCATAAAAGCGAAAGTAATTTGTTGCAGAGGTTTTACCGACACTGCGCCTTGCAAATCAGAAGCTAAAACTAAAATTTTAAATTATTCTGAAATGTTAGTAGAGTAATATTACAAACTTCCCTATTAACTCAGCTGGTCAATTGGCTCCCCGGCTCTCCCAGTCCTTTTGACCAAGGTTTCACACCGTGTTTTACGGAGGAGCCTATTGGATAGTGTGCAAGGCATAGTTAATAGGGACATCTTGTAAGGATTCACATACAATTCAAGTCCGTAAAAAGCTTGGAAAATACGGTGAAGTAGACCATGCTGATAGTTGTTGTTGGATTGGTGGATTTGGTGTGGAGAGTCACACATTTCGAGCTCATCGAGCAGCAAGTGCTGTTAACATTTGACGTCTTTGCCAGGAACTCACCTGAGAACTCACCCAACCTCGGTGTGAGTCAATCTTTAAGTGAGCCATTAGTGATGAGATCAAGTGGTAGGACTATACCATCCTGTCTTCACATAGGCTTAGTGCCTACTTCACACCTTGATGTGGTGAGGCTGTGATTTAAGACACTGCCAAAAGTCCCTATCCTGTACGGGAATCGAACCCGCGCCGACTTCGTAGTTTGCCATTCCGAATCAAGAAATTCCTATTAAGAGTTAAGGGTACAGAACAAAAGAGGAAACAAAACAATCTCATGTTGTGCTTTTTAATTTTGGCTCTAAATAGGAATTTCTTGATTTGCAGACGGTTGCCTAAAATTTTGTAACAAGAATCTTCTGGAGACTTTAACAGACACCTGTATAGTTTATGTATCTGAACAGTCATAAATACATTCTTTTTATCTATCTGCAATATACATATATAAATTTGTAATTGTTTTGCTTTTTCTAGTAATGTCACCGAAAACAATTAACCCCCAGTCAACATAAGTCAAGATACTGTTTCCGTTTTGACAAGAAAATTACGACAATAATACGGAGTTCTTACAGCAATTTTCTGGTAGAGATAACACTCTGTAAAGCGCGAAGAACTGATCAGACCTTTTGAACATACGGTCCCCTGGATATTTACTTCACAAAACATATTTTAAAGCAGTTTCTTTTCAAACTTTAAGTTTTGTGTCATTTTGCAAAAAGCTTAGTAAACCTACAGATCAAAACTGTTTAAAATTTTAGCTGCGTATTTGGTCTTCAGAAAGTACTTTAGAGGGAGTCATTAACGTTGGTCTCTACCCTGTGTACCATTTTTATGTCTGTTTAGGCTCTTCATTTTGAGAAGAATAGGCGCTTTTGTCTGAGTTAAAGACACAGCATGGACTTCCACTGGCACAAAATGAAATTGAATTCAAGAGATGAAAGCAAATAAACTGCATTCATTTATTTTCTCTATTTTACAGTTACTGCGCGCGCATGTTCCAGGCGCATCTTCCGGTGATCACAGACTTTGAGGTACAAGACTGGTTGGCGCGTCAGCTCAAGGGATACGGACTAGAGGACACGTGGATATCAGCTAAAGGCACCAAGGGAGACTGGTACTGGATAACAGGTACATGACCACCTCTCTCCGTCCATCTGTCTGTCCGTGTGTCTAAATGTATTTCTAGGTGTACATCTATGTCTGACAAATTTCACATAATTTTAATTCATCCCCACAAGACTGAATACAAAGAAACCACACTTTTGTTCAGAAAAGGCCTATGAGTGGGATAATATTTCTTTTAATTTTAGGAAGTGGTGCATTCAAAGGTCAAGGTTGTTTCCAGGACGACCCCACAGATCGTGATTTACCCAATCAGGTCCAGTTGCTAAATGACGTCACACCTGATCACTGCATCCAGCAGTGCCGACAGGATGGATTCACCTATGCAGGACTACAGGTAACTGAGAAAAATCTTGATTTGACCTTTCTGCATCATTTGGAAAACAATGAAGCCGGTATGCACAATCATCATACTACTAACAAATCTAAGAGGCGAAAGTGTCACGTTCCTGACAGGGGGAGGGGTCAGTCTGCAGGATGACCTGCCAGCCAATGATGTGGTCTCCTCACTGCCAGACATAAATTATGTTAATGAGCTGCCATCCCATGATGCCTTGCCAGAGGCAGTTGCGGGTCTGTCTGCAGGATGACCTTTGTGCACTCACATCTGAGGTCCATCCATCCTGGGGAGGGGGGTGTTTCTGCTGAACAAGTCTGAACATGTGAAGTGCAGAATTTCTTACAGGCCTTTTAAATGTAAAAAAGGACATAGGAGTTGGGGGGTCCTTATGCTTGCATTAGCCTATGCCAGCTATGTGTTGGGTTGGGCTGTCTCACCTGCCACCAACCTATCCTGGGGGGGGGTCTGTCTGCTTTTTCCACACAGATTTCTGAATTTAGTGCCTATCTCCACTAATATTCATCCTATAGCTTATTTAATGCTATTTTATGACTATTATGGGATGCATTTTTGGCATATTAGAAAATATGGATTTTGGACTTTGGACTGGGACAGACCAAAGTCCAAAATCCAATGTCCAAGGTCCAAAGGACCATCATTTACAATATGCCAAATGATCATCTACCACATCCTGACAATCTATCCCACCCATTTTTGCTGCACACACAGCTCACAGCTGGGTTAGCTGCACTGTCTGAATGTGGCAGATGAGTGATGGGTTTTCCTGCATCAAATCTATATGTGTTACTGGATCATTTGCTCCATCATACATCTATTTATTATATATTCTCTCTCTTTTTGTACTCCCGTCCAACGGAAGGGTTCCATCTAGTTGTTACAGAAAACTAGAAAGCTTGTAGATGTCACCGTTTCACACTTGTCCACTTTCCACACATAAAATGTTAACTGACAGTCCTGTCAGTAGAGACGTTGGGTAAATCTAAAACAAATCACAGCCTGCCCACACCAAGGTGTAAAATTGGTGCCAGTAAAGGAAGGTAGGACAGGTTCAAGTTAAGTAGCACGTTATGGGATATAGGTTGCCCCTGTTTACATGAAGGTTCGGTGAGGGACCAGTTGTGAAGTTAGGCCTGAGATACACAATGCGATCCAATCACAAACGACCTCAATCGCATGCGATTGTCTCTTACTTACCTGAGTAATATCATGTTGTGATACCAATAGAAGGTCTACACTGTTAATAATAAGCCCTACTGTAATATTTTCAATTTCTTTGCAACAAATAAGGATACATTATGGATGAATTTCTTATTGAAATCGCATGCGACAATTAATTGCAAGCGATTTTTCGAGCCATGTATCTCCGGCTTTAAAGTGTAACAACGCTAAGTGTCTCAACTTTTAACTTTTAACGTAGGGAGGGATGTTTTGTTACTGCGGCGACAAGTACGGAAAGCACGGCATGTCGGAGGACTGTTCCGTAGCCTGCCTCGGCGACGATAATCAACTATGCGGCGGCTTCAGCAGCAACTACGTCTACCATGTCGACGGTATGTACGTTTGTAACAGGAGTTGGGATGTAATTCTCCATTTATATAATTCCACGCTGTGTAAAGGCTTCCATTGGAAAGAAGTTAAACAATTTAACATGTATATATTGTTCTAAAAAACTAAAGCCATAACAGCACATTTTTATGTTATCCTCTCTCTTTCCCTGTGTCCCTGCCTCTACATCTGCCTCTGTCTATCTGCCTCTGTCTGTCTGTCTGTCTCTATCTGTCTGTCAGTCTCTGTCTGTCTGTCTCCCTCTCTCTCTCATGATGGCGGGGTTAAAGTAATTGTGAAGCACTGGGTAAACAAGGTAATACTGGTATACCAGGTGATGTATCAAATGTACAAATTTAACTTTTACCTTTAACAGGAACGTTTTCGGATCTATGGGATTACGGGGAGCCGTCCATGGGAAGCGGTATCGACGACAGGGAGTGTCTGGTGTCGGCGTGCGACTACAGCTGGTCCCAGAGACTGTGGAAGTCAGACCGGTGCTCCCGCAAGATGAAGTACCTCTGTCAGTACGGTATGTACAGTGTGCGTGGGTGCGTGCGTGCCTGGGTGCGTGTGGGAGTGGCTGAGCTGGGACATGTGGTTGAGTAAGTTTTGTGAAGAAAATGTTAAGACAGATCCAGAAATCATTATAGAGACCTATCAAAATGTTTCGCCGCGAAATTTCAGTGAGTTCAGAGACATCTATTGGCCTGCCTTTACTATTGCAATCAACTAAAGGCAACACTTCACATAGGCCAGCATTTCCTGGACCAAAACTTTTTCTTACAATTTCTTGATCTGTATGTGAGACTCAGATCATGAAATTACTTTTAATAGTAATTTCATGACGTGGACAAGATAAAACCATGGGTATGTGACAGAGTTATCCCAAGTACAAAACAGAGAAATCCGTAGGGAAGGGGTAAGCATAAAACGGTGCTACTCATTGAACCTGGGTTCTATTCCCAGATAGGGAAGAGACTATGGGCTTTATCTACGCTAATCACGACTTCATCTCACTTAGGTTTAAAATCGGTTCTTTCCTTTTTTTGGAAAGACATAATGGTTCCATCCTAAGTTAGGAATTACAGCTAACCTGATGCCACACCACAAAGTGATTCGTCACTTGGACGAGAACTCACACCAGAGTTGAATGAGTTCTCAGGTAAGCTCCTGGCTAAGGGATGTAAGTGTTTGTAAGTGTTTGCAGTGTTTTTAAGAAAGCTCCTGCCTAAGGGATGTAAGTGTTTGCAGTGTTTTTAAGAACAAATAATTTAAATTCCATCGGAGGACTGTTTTGAACGAATTCTACGGACAGAAGATATTTATCGCAATTACACCCATCAGTTCGTACTTGTCCATTACAGATCTCGGACACACGAACTGCACGACCAACACGTTCACGCTCGGGGACCGCTGCGTGTCGTGGAGCGATAACGACTACGGCACGTGGTTCGACGCCAGGTCCGCCTGCTATAGGAACGGTGGGTTGTTCTATGCTTTACATTGACGTTGGAGGACGTAGGGAACACCCTCCGAAACAACATATTTGTTTTTTTATTTTCCAAAGTTTTTCTGAGATCTCAAAGCGAAAAACAAAAAAACTGCTCCGAAAACGATGTTTTCCCTACCGAATGAGAAATTTTGGGTAATTTTATGTAACCCTCATTCAGAATTATAGAGATCTTAAATTTGGGTCCCGATTATGTCAAGTAGTTACTATGACAATTTCTTCACACTAATGCTCAGTAGCTGGTACTTGGAAGCAAAGCATGAAATTTTATTTTTCCAATTTTTTTAAAAAAATTTCCTCCACTTCGTCAATTAAACATCAGAACATTCAAGATTTTCACCGTTAGCAAACAAATCCAGACATAAATTCCACCCATGCTCAGCAGCTGGTCCCTGAAAAAAAACATGGAATCTCTTTCGAACATTCCACCAGTT
The DNA here is from genome assembly GCA_038406195.1 of Haplosyllis anthogorgicola. NCBI lineage: Eukaryota > Metazoa > Annelida > Polychaeta > Phyllodocida > Syllidae > Haplosyllis > Haplosyllis anthogorgicola. The sequence goes on along the minus strand of JBCAUI010509184.1, from coordinate 1,887 downwards.
CGTCAATTGAACATTACAGATTAACACTGTGAACAATTTAAACAAATCTTTTATCTTTGTTTCTAGTGTTATTCGAATACACACAGACTGTGGTTTGTATTTGACAGGGGGGACGATGGTTGACGTCACGGATCTGACGATACATCAGCAGCTGCAGGACGGACTGGAGTGCTGGATGGAGACCTTCTGGCTCGCAGGAACCAAGATACACTGGACCTGGCACACAGGTACGGTTAATTCCAGAATCCAGGATTTCCCGCGGGGGGGGGGGGGGGGGGGAAGTGGGGACCCACCCAAAAAACCTTGAAAAACCCCCAAAACTATTGGGAAAAACCGGCAAAAACTGCATGAAAATGAAAAAAAAATCTTGTCTGGGGAGGGCAGGGGCGGAGGGGCGTATGCCTCCCGCGCCCCCTGGATCGGCCAATGATTTTTCTATTTGTGTCTTTACACTGTGTAAACTTAAGGTAGCAAAGTGTAAAACGAGAATTATCCTAGCGGATAAAAGAGTCTATCACGCCGCTCGAAGAGTGAACAAGTTTGAACAGAGTTCACAACCCTGATCTTTCCCACTTGACAGGTTCCCTGTGCTCTTTTGAGCTCATAGATGATTTTGCTTATCCATCAATATAGTCTATCGACGCATGCGCGATAGACTAACAAAGTACACTGATACACAATGTCCCGTCCTCCTGAAAAAGCGTCTTAAAATTTTAATGAGTTTGCAATTATTTACAAATAATTCCGCGAACCATGAAATTCTTGTCAGTTTTAGGACAATAGCGCATCAAAGGTGCAGCGTGGAATTGTTTCCTCTTTTGTTCTGTACATTGTCAAATTTATAGTAATTTCATGATTTGATTGTCTATCGAATGTCCATCTTTGAGTCTTATCTAATTTCATTCTATCAATTAACTCTTTCGATACATCACATGTCGCTGTGACATGCCCACCGAGGATATGAATTAGCAATGCATGTTGCTGCGACATGCTTCTATATATACTGGTTCTATGAGTTTGTTGCAGTTTACTTTTAAAATGCAATGATGGTACATTTCTAAGGTAGCACCTCCTACTCAGGAACTAAAATTGGTAATGTTACTTTAACTTGTTGCAGGAGAGCCGGTGGAGGTGATGCCGTGGGCGACGGGACAGCCGTCCAACGAGGGCGACAAGTGCGTAGTGATGAGTTCCCGAGTGTCGCAGCACTTCGAGTGGGCCGACTCCACGTGCAACCAGGCGCTCAACTTCGTCTGTGAGAGGAGTAAGTACTGAACTAAGCCATTGGCGGATCCAAGGTGGCGCGAGAGGCGCGTGCCTTCCCGTGCAGTCCAAATTTTCTTCGTTTTCATGCAGATTGTGGCGATTTTTGCTCAAAAAGAAGGTAAAATTGGTGGTGCCCCAAGGTTGGCGCCCCCCCCCCACGAGAAATCCTGGATCCGCCAGCGCAAGCAGCTAACGGGCTGAATCGTCATCAAATAGAAACTTGCAGTCTGTCCTTGTTTCTTTTGAACAAGATACTCATTTCCACATTTTAGTATAAAGACCTTTGTATCACGCCTTCGTCATGAGTTTATTTAATAGTAGTTGACCTCATTGACCATTCTAACTTTAGAACTGGAAGTATTTAATGAATTTTTACAAAAATAAAATGAAGGACTGTGTAAAATTCTATTATTCCAAAAGTTCTTCAAACTCTGCGAATATGTAAAAATTATTCTGCGCTTTATTTTCTCCGCAGGATATTTTACCACCACTACGAGTACCACAACGTCCACCACAAGTACAACCACTACCACGACCACAGCGCCCCCTACCACAAGTAAACTCTCGACACAGAGCACCAAGAAAGGTCCACCACCAGTAGGGGGCGTCACCTTACCACCG
>JBCAUI010509173.1:0-12692 GCA_038406195.1 Haplosyllis anthogorgicola | reverse complement strand
GAATAAAGCAAATCTCTAAAGGATTTTTACACATAATATTTTGGACTTCATTCTTATTTTTGATTAAACTATTTTAAATCAAGAAAGGGTTAAGGCTACCTGGGATAAATTACATAACAAAAACATTCTATAATTAGGCATAAGTGAAGAAAATTTTAGCTTAATTTGCATTTGTGAATTCCAGCAATTATCTTTTCAAAGGCTTAATGTGGAGTGGCTTACAGTTTGTCTCTTCTATGTGATCTTTCATGTAGACGTCATGACATCCGCACGCCCTGATAATTTCTTCTATTTGACAGTGAAGTTGACATCCAGACACAGGAACTGGGTGTTTTTCCTCACAGTCACCGTAAGGGTCTGCTAAACTTTTAACCTGATACAGAGGAAAAATAATTGCCCTGCCTTGATCCGAGGAGGAAAATTTTATCTGCATAGTATGAAATTCCCGTCACTTTTGGAACAATGGCGTTTTCTCTGTTTTGTTCTGTACGTTTCAAAGTTGTAAGAAATTTCACAAGCTGTCTTATATTAGTGCGCGTCACCGCATGAAAATTTCTCATGCCCAAACGTTCTTTAATTGATACTAAAACGCAAAATAAAAAGTACGCTTACTTGATATCTTTTTATTCCTACAAGAGTATGAGTTCCTGGGGCCACGGCAAATCCCTGATCCTTCATCTGTGGCACTTCTTCGTGGTCGTGCAAGAGAATCTGAAGCAAATAAACAATGCTTGGTTTCAAATTTTCCCCATTTTCTGAATCCCTACGTAAATTACAATTTACGTAGGTATGCAGAAAGAATTACATCTTACCTTGACACCTGCATCATTCTGTGGACCTCTCATGTATTCATATTGTTCTACATTCAATATTAAGCTCAGTCCAGTACTGGAGCCTAAAGAGGAAATGAGAATTTTCGAAATTATAAGTTATTTGAAATGCTAACTGGACCCCGGATCTTCCATTCAGAGGGTGAATATACCATTTTGAAACCATATGATTTCATGCCACGCTGTGTTTTGCGCTCAGCGTTGGTTTCTTTAGTTGTCGAAGCTTGCAAAATATTTTCTATTGATATCAATTTTCATGTCAAGAAACAATAAATCACAGTTTTTCATTCCAGAGAAAAGCACAGACTTTCTTCCAATGACGATGCTCATGAAACCAGAGGGCTAAATGATCTTTTTTTGTGTGTCTATGCAAATGCGGATTCAAATTGTACGTCTATGCCATCTATTTAAATATTTCGGCATTATTTAACATGAATTTAGTGTGAGCTATGTATGCTACTGTAATCGAATGAAATATTACCCCTTTTCCGCGTTAACAGAAAATGATCACAATTTAGCCAGTTGATATTCAAAATACACTAAATACCTGGTTTAGTAATACTAAGAGGCGGTGTTCCTCTATTAAATGTGTAACAGACTCCGAGATCAGTTATTGTTGTGCTGGAATCTTTACTGATGTTACAGGGATGGGCGTGCCATGTGCATCTGTCAAAGATTTACTTTACATTACTTTAAGCAAAACATTGATTTTTAAACTTAAGACACTATGATACATATCAAAGGTTCCCTGAGATAGAATAGAATCGACCGTCACGAATTATATTGAAATGCGTTGCAAACTATTGTCATTTCATAAAAGGTCAAAGAAAAGTTACTTTCTTTATTAAATGCATTACCTGTCAATAAGATCTTCTTTTTGATGAGCAGTTGACAAAATAAATTCAGATGTATCAACACTCAAGTTGTAACTGCTTAAATCCAATTCTACAAAACAATGGAATAATTTAGCCAACAACTCTTTTTTGATGATTTTGACTCAGAAAAAAAATTCATCTTTTATGTATGTCTTTATTTTCGGCTCTCTAAAGCAAATACGTTAATGTTTCGTCCTTCGAATTCCGTTTACTCCAATTCCTAAAAAAGAAAACCTGTTTGCACAACGACAGCAAAATTGATCATAAAACAAGTATAGGAGCAGATTTAATATTTACTGCATTGAGTTTTCACAGTATAGACACCATGTGGAATCAGACTGTTAGAAGTCAAGTTCGTAATGACGTGAGAGCCTTATCAAAATTAGTGTCACTCGGAAGTCTCATTGATATAATGTGAAAATCTTTTACATTCGGAACCAATTTGCATAAAAAGTAAAGACATATTTTGAATATGACTATTTGATAAAGATAATGAGTGACTTTTAGTACCCAACAGTAGGGTACGAAGTGTGGCGTGTTTTTATTGCCCGTCAGGTGCTGCCACAATTGTGGGCGGCAGAAAACTCCAATGGTTTACCATTGCAGTTCAGCACACATCACATAATTTTAGATCTGAAATCGCGCTTTGTATATCAAACTTTGTACTCTACTGGTTCAAGGCATAAAATAGGAAATTACTTTTGGGAAAATAACTAATTGCTCAAACAAAAGAAAATTTGTGACACCTCTCATGCGCATCCCATCCCCCCATTGATGTCATAAGAGAAATGATTAATGTTCTGCGCCTTCGGCTTAGTAACTAACTTAAGTCACGTGAAAACAAGATGTCGATTTGTTTGTGTGTAAACTTAATATGACAGGGTAACTCATTTGCAAATTTATTTTACTATCTACATAAATTTAGACAACGTGTCATTAATTCATGCTAACCAAAACAAAAACATTAGAGCAATTAATTTTTACGTCTTACACAACAAGTCTATTTTTTTCCTTCAAAAATAGAAAATATTTGATTAAGTTGAAAACCTATTTCTGTCAAGTCCGCTAAACAAGGAAATAAACATGTCCACAAAATAATATCTCGTTTTGACGTGACTCAGCAAATTCGTCTAAATTGGTTTCATCTTGAATACTCCCAATCATACCTTTACTACCGTTACAAAACACCCAATATATTTCTCATGGTATGGGGATTTCGCACTAGAAGATGCCGCCCTCTATGCATGTTCCATAGGCCATCAATGGGGGATTCTCGATTTGCGACAGATACTACGACCGCGCTCCTTCAGAAACTAATATACTGTGTGCTCCCTATTGTTTAATGTAACACAAACTTTTCACAACATGAGAACCGTGGTATAAATACAAGGTGTAAAATTGGTACCTGGAGAACAGCCCATCCGGATCCAAATGTTGCCATGAGGTAAGCTTTGATATTATCTGAAGGGTTGTATTCTTTCTTGAGCACTTCTTGAAAGTTTTCCCTCGCGTAGAAGTTGGCCAGTCCCTTCTTGTTCAAATCATTGATTAATTCGTTTCTTTGACTTACTTCCTTCATTGCCATTTCAGTCGCCTGAACAAGAAGCGGAAGATACTTTAACTCAGGATAAAATTACCTTTCCATGGTTTTTTAAATTTATTTACTGGATATGTTTTACTAGAAAAAATGAAGTGTACCTCTTTAGGAATCGGCACACAGTAATCATCCAGCGACATGTTCTCTACGAAATACTCTAGCGTCGCCTGGAAGCAGTCCATCTCATTTGTGTTCTCAGTTCTATAGAAAATAAGAAACTTCAGATCAAGAAATTACTATTAAAATTTTGCTCCCGGCAACAATTCAATTTCGTTCTGAGCTCATTCAATTTAAAAGTTGCGGGGTGCTAAACTTTTGATAATAATTTCATGATCATAGGGTTAGATCTTTGAAATAAATCATAAAATCCCTATTAAGTTGAAAAAAAAAACATAAGAGGAAACAAGAGAATTTCACACTGTGCTTTCATGTGTTATCGTTTCAAAACTGATAAGAATTTCATTATTTGTTTTTAACAAGAACAAAGTGTGGTTATGGTGAAACTGTTTTATACGTTGTCAAGAATCCACGAGGAAACAGAGGCTGAAGATTTCATACTTTATATTTGTGCAAGTCAAGAGTGCCACACAACATGCTTAGTGATGAAGCAGCTACTGCGCGGAGTTGGTCCGCAAGTTCACAGAGTGCACACTTGAGGTTTTTCTTTTTCATTCCTTGCCAGATCTGACAGATTTGGTAGGTTTGTTTATATTGATAATTTGGGTAAAATTAAAAGAAAAACTGTTGTGATATTATTCTAATTTAAATGTCCAAGTTCGGTAAAGCTTCCACCGTAACAAAGAAACATTTGGAACATGCATGCACATTCCTTGTACATTGCAGCAGCCACTAAATTAACCCTTCCACCACCTCATTTGACAAATGTCAAAAAACTATCCCTTCAATGTTCATATTTCAACCAAATACTAAAACATAAGTATCAATAATTTTTTCCTCATTGTGCATGCCTCATTTGACAATATTCACTTACACTACCCAAAACTTTAGTAAATACCCCTCATTGCCTCCTATGACTTATGTGCATGCATAACATTGTATACTGAAGTAACCAAAATGCCTTATTCGACATTTGTAGTGTGTATCTAAAAATATATGACACTATTTCATACTGTTCAGTTGTGTGTGTGAAAAGACTACAGTCATGATAAACTTATCTGGTCCAAGACTTACATTTTATAACACTTTTACCATGTCTTCTTCACTTTATTCTAAATCAATGGACCTAATGGATGATTTGTATGAAACCTGTAAATTCACCTGTTTAATTAATACATATGACTTCGAATTATGAGTGAAAAAGAAAGTGAGTAACCAGTCCACAACAAAATCAGTTTTCAAGTTGCCAACAGGAGTCTAAGGAGGATAATAATTACATACTCAGAGAAGTCTTGAACAAGTAATTTATTTAGTACAATAGTTTTACTTGATTTATTTGTATATAATACCATATTATATATGAAATTTAACATGTACATGTACATCTTTAGTACATACAGGAAATGTCACTACATCCCCATAGCCATGGCATCCAATCTCATATTCAAACCTGCAGATTTGTAATCTTTTGAATCTTTTGTAAAATTTTGAAACAAGTATTTATGCATAAAGGTTTTTTGCATTCTTCACACCAGTAACATGTCCATTTTTTGGAAATGCATACCTCTTCCACTCTGGGTAAACTCACACAAACAAAACATGGACAAGAAGGTTGTTTTCTCTTTGCATTAATTGCACTCAGTATATAACTTAGGAAATGTTTTTCATACATTCATCTTTTCTTGTACTTACTATTGGAGGTAGATTCCAAGAACAAGTCTCTACCCTTTTCACCAGTAAAATGTTTATAACTTCTTCCCTGAACTCTTCCTGCCCCAACTTTTGGCCAGAAAATGTTTTAAGCAAGACATAAGCATTCAAGAGTATAATGTTTATGAAGTGTATAAAAAGTTTTCTCCACCACTTTAGACTTCTCCTAACAAAACAATTACGGACATCATCTGATCCCCAACATCCACAGCCCTCATTTTTGAAATGTATTCCTGAATTACCCTAGGTTTCTACATTTTATTATTCTCTTCCCCAAATGTCTTTACCTCAACCATACTAGCATCATGTATAGTGGATAACATGTATACACTTCATTTGTTACACCATTTTATTGCCAATAGAGGCCCATTTCTTCTAAGCAACCCTTCCCCCTTTTTCAATTTAGCTTCTGTAACACTTCTAGGCAATCCTGTCCTGTTTTTCCTTACAGTCACACAACAAAAAATATCCCTTAGGCACATCTCATCAAAAAGTTCGGGACCTGAATAGTAATTATCCATGTATACATGGTATCCTTTATCTAATAATCCTGATTTTTCTAGTAACCCTAAAACAAACTTTTGTAGTTTTAGTACAACCTGGATCCATTGATTTACAATTTTGTGAGCAACAAAATCCTTTATTCTTTCCACAGTACACATCAAAAGCACAAATATACCCAGAACTAGACTCATTCACTTGGAATAGTTTTATATTGAATTTATTTGGATTTTGGGGATTGAAAGAAAGATGTCCTTTCCAGGGACATCCACCTTCATGAAATGCCAGATTCATATTTGGCGTGTAAACAGTTCTAAATTTCTCACTACACAAATCTACAAATTCTCTCAATATCCACAGTGGGTCATAATTTACACTCCCTCTTGCAGGTTCTTTTGCATTGTCATTTAGGTGAATATTTGAGAGTATCAACATGAAAGAATTCTTCAACATATATTTTCCAAAGAATGGAATTTCACTTTGACCAATATTTGGTCATATTACTCTTACAAGTTATCCCTATCACTATTATATGTGCCAAGAAAATTAAAATGTCTCCTTCTGTTTTGTCTTTCCATTGTCCAATTCTGCTTTCGATTGTTCTATTCAAACCTAAAAAGACAGAAAAAAACAGCCTAATTATTTATCAATAACTTGACTTTTTATCAGTCCTCTATTTTTTTCCAAGAATAATACACATAAACATGTCACTCTTCTTACCATGTTTAGAATTCATGGATTTTCCACTCATTATAATACTAGCTCCTATTGGCTAATTTGTAGGCTGGCAACAGGATTTTCTACCACATGATTGGACTATTTAACAACATCATAGCAAATATCAACTTCTGCCAAAATTCTTGTTTCATATTTTTCAGTCAAAGTCTGGTGGGTTATTGTTAAAATACTGTTTACAACATGAGTTTTCATCAAAAAATGGACAAATTTACTCCTCCTGACAATAGTGATTCTGATAACCATAATAGGGAAATGGAAACTGAAGAAGATACAATGGATGAAGAAACTATGCATTCAGAGATGCATTCAAACAAGTATATACTCCCTTCAACTTTGGGAGGACAAGGAGGTCAAACAACTGCATCAAAATCCAAAGAAGTATCTGAGAAAAAACCTGAACCTAAAATTTACAAATGAAGGAAAATCCACCTTGGGAAAAAGTACTACCCCTTTCAAGAAGCGGTATGTTTCATCTTGTAATACTTTTGCCAAAAAGCAATTATTAAATTATAATTAGATTACAGCTATGAAAACAAAATCATGATAATTCTTGGCCAGTTCTCACACTCTTTTTGCTGTGTCTGCATCCTATGCATGTTACTGTAGCCTTTTGTGCATGCCCATTTCATCCCTTTTTTGGGCTTTCCAAAGCCAAATATACAATTTTCTTTAAACCAAATAAACCTAATATATAGTTTATCATCCCTATGTATTAATTACTCCTATTTTTTAATTTTGGCATAACATTTGTGAAAACAGAAAAGTGGAAGCAGACACAGATAAAAAAGAGTCCCAGATGCAGGCATGTTCAGGGTGTGTGAAAATCCTCAGTCTCAAAACAAATGCTTACTTAATCAACACATGGGGGGTTTTTTTCAGGGAATTCCAGCTTGTATAAAATTCCAAGCCAGTTTCTCGGCCAAAGGCGTCTTTTTATTGGTGTACTTAAATGAGCTGATCATAACATTCTTATCAATTATCATGTCCCCCACATGAGAGAACAAGACTATTGTCTGTACTTGTCCAGGCAGTGTGTGGCCAATCAGTTTTGAGATACATAGTTTGGTTGTCTAATATTCTCATGGCTTCTTAGTCAAAACAAGGGGACAATCATCGTAGCGGAATATGCCTTGGTAATCTAAGTACACTCTTCATTGTTTATCCAAATTATTAGAATTGGTTTTCATTAGAAATGTTTATAAACTTGTGGAATTAATACTTTACCTTATTTTTCCATGACTTTTTGTAGAACTAAATGTTATAAATTATTTTGTAATTTCAGATGCCAACAATATATGTCAGTATGATAACCATACAAAAAGAAAAACCTAAAGAATAGGCAACATCTGTAAAAGAATTCACATCTTCAAAATCTGGACTATCGAAACTTGCAAGAAAGCAGCAATACATTCTGAGAGAATTGCAATTGGAAAACATCATAATTCTAGGAAGGGGGCTCCTTCACAAACTGGTGGAGATGGAGATGAATGTGTTCAATCCATCCCAATCAATGGCAGGTTTTCAATTCAAATCTTCTGATGAAGATGATGAGGAGGAGGCTGCAGCAACTTCTCATAAGCAGACAGAAAAGGAAATAAAGTTGCTTCAAGCAATTTTGCAACAAACGTCTCCAAAATTCTATCACTTTGACAAACTGCTGCAGAACAGGGATGCTTTGCTGCCTGCCAAAATAACTTGAATACAGTACAGACCAAATGGTGTAGCCACAAAAGTGATGGTTTTCTCTTCAAGTGGGCTGTTTACATCTTCAGGCAGTTATCACCCTGAGCCAGGTTACCAACACCCCAAGGAATTGGTAAGCAATATGGATTCAACTTTTAGAGCAAAAACAGAGAACTTGAGGAAAACACACTTGCATGATTGATTGAAAAGAATTTAATAACATGTGGCATCAACAAAAGTGTGAAATGTCTCTTACTAGGATATAAATTTGGGGATCTGTCAAGGGATTTGACAGATTTCACAAGTTCTCTGATTCAAAGTCAGAATTATGATTGGAGTGGTGTGCACTTGGGAATGTCTGTGTTGAAATTTGTCTTTCTCATTTCTGAAGCTACCAAGATAGATGAGGATCCTGAATATGGAGCTTTGTACTCTTCATCTCACTTCCACATACATTCCCCAAAAACATACTACTTGGGAACTGGAGATATTTATGATCCTGACAATATTTTTGTAGACTACAAATCTGCAGAATGTTATGTTCAAGATGATGAGAGAGTGATGTGTAACTATAATCCTACTACTTTTAACACATGCAAGCATGGTGAGCTTCTAGGGAGAGCACTTGACAAGAAATTGTCTGATGGGGTTGACTGGCCCCATCCAATGTTTTCCATCAGACCGGACTATGTTACAAAGTACTGGGGAGCCACGATAGTAACTGGGGAAATGAAGCAATGCTTTGCTACCTGCCTGAAGGTGGGACCAAGTATACATTGGCCACTGTGTCTCAACTTGCTTACAGTGACACAGGTATGCTCCTGCATATGTTGAGTAAAACTCTCTGTATTTTCTGCTTCTACTTTGACCCTACACATGACAGAGTTTTGCAGTCTATCATTTCTGAATGCAGCCAGTATGATGTGGGTCCATGTCCACAAGTAAAGCCTGTAGTGGACCAAGCAGCCTGGAAAACACTACCAAATTTTGAACCAGAAAATGCAGTTCAAATTACAACCCAGGTGAAGGGGGAGTATGGCAAGTTGCATGCAAATTTGAGGCATTTTCTTTGCAGTGTGTTCAAAGCTATAGATATTCTGGCTCAGGAAGTGAAAAACAAAGACTTGCAAAAAATATGTCATAACTACAATGTTGTGTCAAATGCAGATGCACTGCCACTACTGAAAAACAGTGTATTTGGGAAGAGACCTACTAATATGCAGAATCTGTATAGGTACAATGCCCAAGGTGTTAGTGCATGGAGGGATATAATACCTGATGAGGATGTGAATGAACAAACAAGAGATGAAAGAAACAGAAAGTTGAGTCAGGATATTGAATCCAACCTAAATGAAGCATTCTGTACCCTGCCCATAAGAGAAGAGACAAGGGCTGAAAAGACAGCAAGAAGAAAGGGGGCAAAAGCAAAATTGCTCCAGTTGAATGTGGCAGTTGGTGAATATTATGAACACAGTAATTCTGAGGATTTGGAACTAGCCAAGTTGTAGTAAGAATACATTTGATTTGTGCAATTTCCATTAATTAAATGACATTGAAAATATCCTAGTTGAACTGAAGTGGAAAATAATTATAATTGGAACCAACAGATGAAGTGACATAAGATAAAAGTGTACATAAAGAAATTGCTGACTTGTAAAAACACTCGATCCTAGTACATGATAAACTGGATGATATGCATAGGATAAAAGTGCCTCTAAAGATAAAAAAAACACTCGATCCCAGTACATGATAAACTGCATATGGACTAACTAACTGATATACCTGTAATGTGAAAATATCCTAGTTGAACTGAAGCAGAAAATAACTTTAGTTGGAACTGACAGAACAGGTTACATTGGATAAAAGTTTCTGTAATGACATTGGTGACTCCTAAAAAAACTCAATAGCACTAGATGATAAACTGGATGTGAAAAAAACCTGATATAATGTGAAGATATCCTATTTGAACTGACGTGGAAATTATTTCTAGTTGGAACTGACATATCAAGTGACATGAAATATTGAGTTATTCTATGAAATGTGAACGTAAAATTTACTTTTTTCACTTCGACTTTTTTTTTGGGTACAATTATAATGGAAATATGTTACAGTTCTACTAATTTTATATAGATAACTAAACTAGTGTACATAATATTCCATAATTATTAGTAATACAGTTTTTGTGAAATGTTGATTATTATTATATTCTTGAGAATTTGAAGACTAAACTTTTTGAACAACTTTTGTATATGGATGTATTCAAGACAATTTGTAAAATTGACTCTAGATGTTATTGATGACTAAAAATTTTTTTTAAAAAAACTTACCTTGTTTTAATTGTTGGCATAACAATTAGTTTCAGTACTAATGTGATGAAGAATACTGTTGGGCAGGAACAGCTTGAAATAGTCATAAGCGGACTATCAGGGAAAAAGTTGAGTCCAGGAGTGAATGTAAATGGTCCATGTGAAGTACCAGTTGTGTCTATGTTACACCACTCCCAACCATAGGCAAAATAATTTATGTTTTCTTCATCTCCCATGTAATTTTCCACTAGTTTTGTATTGAGACTGTCATTGAGAATGGAATCCCCATCTAACATCACTGTTATTTTCATTTTCCACATCTGTGTCATACACATTAAACATTGCATTGGGGATTTGATGTATTTCAACATGAGTAGCATGTTCAGGTGGCATCATATTTTCAATGTCTGTATCAGGATTAGGAGATGTAATATCATTATGATAAAGTCCAATATCAGTGTCAATATCAACAATACCTTATCAACTGTAGAGTTGGTTTCTATGTTATCAGGATCAAAAGGATGCATTACATAATAATTTGCATCACCTTCTTCTTCTGTGTCACTTGGAGGCACACAAAGATCATCATTATAAATAATTTACTCATTTGTTGCCATTTTAGAAGATATATTCTCCATGTACAGTAAAAGAGTAAAATAGTTACTTTTCGTGTGAAATTACTGTGTTTGTATGATGTGGTGGTGGTAATAAATTGTGGATTTTGGCAGGATGTACATATGTTTTTGGGATCCAGAAGAATCCCGGATGTATATGTGGATTCGTTTGGAGAAAGAAAAAGGGTACTAAAAATAGATTACTGACAACAGATTTGAATATTTTTGTTGAATTAACTACAGAGGGAGTGTGTTAGTGTAGTCATTATGACATTTTTTAACTGTTCGAGGTGCCACTTCCTAGAAGAGACAGTAGGATGGGATGTGGAAATGAATGACAAATTTCGTGTGAGGCATTTGGGGATAGAGAGTAATGACGTGAAGAGTTATGTCAAATGAGGCAGTGAAGGGAATTTGAACTTATGTTTGTCATTGTGGGGTGGCAGAAAACTCTTATACTTTACCATTGCAGTTCAGCACGCCATTACATAATTTTAGACATAAAATCGCGCTTTGTATGTCATACCCTACTGCTTAATTACAAAATCTATCAAATCTGACACAAAAATTCAATTGGGAAAAATCTCGGCTGAGCGGTAACTGATACTGCTGAGCGTTACTTTTGTATGGAGAAAGTGATACACAACGAACCTGATGTTAAGTGTTTCCTCAAATTTCTTTCCGAATTGGTTTTCCACCAAGACCACAGGTGTACATGAGAGGTTTGTCATCCTCTGATTTTCTTCTCATAAAACAGTTCGTCTTGAGGAACTCTAAACCTTCATCAAAAGTCTCTCTTAAGAAGGACGTCAGTCGAACCTTACCAGGTTCTTTGGAGTCTGGTTTCCTCTGGAAAAAATGAATGTCTACTTAAATTCAAAGTTAAAGCTCTTCAAAAATAAAAATAAACACATCATGCAAAACGTTATTCCTCGTCTGATGATATTACCAATCAACATATGACACGTTTCGTACTTTTAGCCCAATGAGAATTGTTATTTAATTCCTACTCTAAATTGTTAAATTAGAAAAGATTAAATTGACCTTGATATCTGGATTCAGTTTACTTAAAATGTTTCAATCCACATACACCGGAGACTGGATTATTACCAATAAAAGGATTTATGAACAATGCTAGGATTTTTGTGAGGTTTTGCCCGTCATAAATCTCGGATCCAATTTTCAACTACCAACTCGTGATCTGGGTCAACTTACCACTTAATACAGTTCTTTAAATTTACAACAGAACACAATGATTTTAATTCTCGTTACAAAACACCCAATATATTTGTCACTCTAAATGGGGATTTCGCGCTAAAAGGTGTGCATGCTCCATAGGCCATCAATGGGGATTCTCGATTTGCGAAAGATATTAGGACCGCGCTCCTTCAAAAGCAAATACACTGGGTGTTCTCTCTTGTATGTTTTGATTTCAACTCACATCTTTCCAATCTTCCTTTGAGAGATAAGCTATCTTCATCACTGATCCACCTGTTGTGATAAGAGAGATTAAGGAGAGTAACTGGAACAAGAGTGAGGACCACGTAATGAACGCACTCAATGACGTCACAGGGGCAAAACTAATGGTAAACATTGGCGGATCCAGGATTTCCCGTACGGGGGTGCCCGGCCCGTAGGGGGTGCCAACCCAATTTTCACCTATTTTCGCCCAAAAATCGGGAAAAACTGCATGAAAATGAAGACAATTTTGGCCGTGGGGG
>JBCAUI010509162.1:0-12693 GCA_038406195.1 Haplosyllis anthogorgicola | reverse complement strand
GGGTCCTAACGAAAAAAAAGCGTTTGAATCTTAAATTGTTTGACCAAGTAGGCCCCTAGCGGAGCTGGGGCCAATTAATATTTTTTCTTTAAGTGGGTATTGAACCACTATCCTCCAGACTATGATTATCTTGCCTCCAGTCCAACACTTTACCAACTGACCTAATAAGGATCACATGTGATTCCCCTTAAACAATATTGTTAAACAACTAAAACCGGAAGTATTATTTTAGTTCCAATAAAAAGTACAGATAGTGACACCTCTTAAGAGAAAACCGTGGGAGTAAGGAGCATCCTAATATTTAATGTATATATATGGCCGCCATCTTTGGCCGCAAGTATTTCAAGTCATTGCCCCCCTCCCCCGATCAAATTTCTAGATCCACTATTGAATCTATAGATCTATCTTTAACTTTAATTGTCATGCATCTAGCATGAAAGGAGGTCCGTCTGCCTCACTCATATGAAAGCGAAGCATGTTGATTAATTTTTAACACATAATCTTTGCACACCTGGCAAATAGAGGCCTACGGCAGAGGTTGCCTGAGCCGCGACTATGTAAAACGTTCCAACTTCTTATGCAATCTCTTTTATCAATCACTGATTACAAAGTGTTACAACAAACATATGTCATGATCACAAAACAATTTTCTCAATCTACATATAAATAATGCGTTATTAAGAGAGTCATCAAACTATGAGGTTAAATTAATTAATACATCGTGATGTCATGACATTGACAGACTGTAATAGTAAATGAATCGCCAGTAGTTTCTGTGGAGTCAGCCACAATGATCTGCCATAAACTCAATGTATATTTCGTTTTCCAGTGACATGGTGCCACTGAAAGCAATAGATACAATTGGTTCAATACCATAACATGGTAAAAATCAACTGGGAGGTGGGCTTCATATTTTGTTTTATGTTCTTCACAACTATTACGCAACGCCCACTCATTTAATCTATCACAATTAGTGAAAGTACTTCGGGGCAAAATCTGGAGAAAGTTTCTCTGTAACATGACCTGGAACAACCCTGACCAGACTCAAGGCAGCTGTGAAGTTTGTTGTATTTTGATCAGCAGCCCACAGCATGCAGCTGTACATTTAGCACATGCGGTGGGAGGGGTTGAGAAATGAACTGTACAAGAAATATAACAGTCCACAGTCCACAGCTGCTTTCCCTTATTACTAAACCCATTACATACACATCATATACATTCAGTATTTAGTGGTACCCTATCATTGATGGTATGGGTTTCATTTCATCTTGAAAGGGTCAGAGATCTTCACCTGAGTACTTTTCTTTGAGGTACAATTTCCTATTGCTACTTTCCCGAATTTGATTCAGAAGCAATTGCTTTACACAATTTGGTGTTTGCCTAAATTGGATAGGGTTAACATTCCTTATGGTACAGCAAAAACTTCATTACTGTTTGGAGTGTTTACAACGTCACCCCGTTATTGTTAAACACCTGAGAACACACAAAGGGTTTTCATTTTAATGCATGCATGAAATATGTTACAGTAAATTCAAACAGACACACACATTAGGCTGACTTTTTCTCACAGATAAAAGATAGATTGTTGTCTGTCTTTGAGTGGAAGATAATATCTAATGGCATCTTCACTTAACTGTTATGGCATTTAAGAAAATGTTTATGGAAGGTGTTCAAAAGTACCCTTCTACAACATCATGTTGCATAAAGTTTATAGTTTTGTCCAATGAGTACCACATACCGTATTTTTCCTAAATAAAGCGCCGGGCGCTAAGACCAATTGTAAGATCGATGTTGTTGAAAGATTTTACGTAAAATGAATTACTGGAAGGTCAAATTAGATTTTTTTTAAATGTTGCACAGCAAAATAAAGATTAAAGGATTATCATATTGAATCATAATGCTTGTACTGTAAGTAACTGGTGAAAAATATATGTATTTCTTCTTCTTGGATTACTTTACCTGGGTATCCACACCAACGTCTTGTGTACCAAGATACTAGAATGGGTATAATAAATGAATACATGCATGTCATATGTGCTCAGATGTCTTCAAACCTAACTTTGCTCAAGATAATTGTTCGAAGAACATTTCTTTTAATCTCCACCTTTGATGATAGAAAGAAGTTCTGGTTAAGCAGTAATGTTTTAACACCCATGTAATATGGAGTAGAAGTACAAAAACTTTCTCGGATGAGCCAAGAGGCAGACTCCAGGTAAATACTGCATCCAGATTATCCATACAATAATTTGTGTAATTTTACACACTTAGAATATTAGCAAACTTACTTGGAAATAGTTTATGCTAGTCTAAGCATCAATTACATATATGCGGTATGTTGCCCAAAAGTTGCGGATCCAGAAATTTGTTCGAGGGGGGCCCAAAATGGCCGCCAAACATGTTTTAACAGACGGAGAGGGGGGCCCAGGCCTCTAAAGCACCCCCCGGATCCGCTACTGAATTTGATTGGGCCAAAATACCTCGTGAAAGATGTTCAAACCTCCAGATTACAGGTGACCACAGTTGGCATGAACTGAGGTCACATTCAGTGGTGGTTTGGAATGCCTTTTATTTTATTTTGGTTGACCTACCAATTGTACGTTTTATGAGTAGGCCTTTGAATCTTTTTATAATATCAAAATCTGTTTATTAAAAGCTATGTATTAATATTCGTCACATTACCAAAACTTGTCACTTTATACTGTTGTTGGTATTTCTAAACGTACATTGATAACAGTATTCTCAGTTGGACAAATGGCTAGTTTTTGCAGGCAAATTATTGTTATGACGCAAAACGTTTGATAAGAGATGAGAAATTAACATCAGAATGTAAATTTAATCGATTGTCATTTAAAGACGGCGTTGCTTCTTAAATTTTGTACTTAACATTCAAAAGAGATAGAATTATTTCAATAAAATAGACAAAAATCTTGTTTTGAGAACGATAGCATGTGGCCACCTGCTTACACCAAATAGTATGTTGGATTGCTGTTTTAAACAAAGTAGTAGATCAGATGTTACCTCCCTCGAGAAAACGGAAAGTAAACTGTTTCTGAAGTGAATAAATACTGAATCTACTGGAGCATATTCTATGACAAACATCTTCCCCTGATTTTATGTGTATATTTAATATTTTCCACTTATCTCAAATTTAGTTTGTCCGGAATGAAGGAAATCGTGTATCAGGCACAGCAAACGCAAATCACTTATCAAAATTTGTAGATCTTTTAATGTTATTAATTCAATCATATTTAAAAACGTATGGTTTATGTAAATACGACCTAACAGCTGCTTAAAAGGAAGAAAATTACTGTACGTTCACACAGATATTATTAGAGGATCCAGGATTGTCGTACGGGAGCACCAATCTTGGGGCGGCCAAATTTTTTCCTTACTTGTGCATAAAAAAACCAAAACTATGAAAATGAAGAACATTTGATCCGTTAGGGGCGGGCGCGCCACTGTGCCCCCACTTGGATCCGCCAATGTATTGTTTGTTTGTAGACAGACAGACAGTGTTGTTTGTATTCATTGCCTGTCAGGTGCTGCAACATTGTGATGTGGAAGAAAACTCCTACACTTTGCCATTGCAGTTCAGCACACTATCACATAATTTTAGCTATAAAATCACGCTTCATAAGAGACACTTTGTACCCCACTGAATACCGGCATATTCAAGCAAATCGTGACTTTTTTAAGTTACATCTAAGCTATTTCCTGGTTTATACATGTTTGAGAACCCCCAAAGAGTTTGTTATGTAACACATCATGAGTTGTCCAGAACAATATCATCGCAATAATTACTCACATTCCAGACGGCTGGTTTTCATCCCACAGGGGTTTCCTCAAGATAAACAATTAGATCCTGTCGTTTTGGAGATATTGCTTTGCCATATTGTTCACAAAGCCGAGGCAAAAATCCAAATCCCAGTGTTGCTGTCAGAATTGATGAGCAAATTTCAGTGGCACCACACACAACCTCAAAAATTGCATCACAAGATACTCAACACTTAAATAATTACGATATGCTTTAATGTTTTTTACCTTTGAATATATAAAAATCTAATACATGGTGAAAATATTGTTAACGTTTCTTTACTTTGCAGAATATTTTGGAGACTTGCGCCTTGTATGTTTTGTACTGTTCACAAAATTAAACACAAATTCTGTGTTACTAATAACCTCCGTTTAAGCGTACTGCTATTCTTGCTTGTATTGTTTCAAAAACAGTTTAATATTGGACAGGCTTAATCCTGTGCAACAATAGCGTTTAAAGCGACTATTCGTTAAAAAAAATTCCCGAACTCTGGTGTGTTATTTCTTTAAAAAAAGCAACTCATTAAAGTGAGAAACAAAATGCTCTATTAGACCTGTGAATTATTTAGTGTGGTGATAGAAGGAACAGCGACAACAAAACGAAATTATGGTGACGAAACTGAAGACAGACAGACAGACAAATCCACCTGCTGAGTAAAATTCTACAGCAGGATATTTTAAACCCACACGTCACTCAATAACATCCGTCTTCTTTCCAAATACTGAGCCATTATGTTTGTAAAATATAATGTTAGGAAAAATTGCGAGTTGGTTTGACAATATAAATGTAATGGAGATTTTCCAAAATAATGTTTGCTTGTCTAATTAGACTAATTAACCTAATTTGACCAACAAAAATTAATTTGGAAAAACCTTGAATAAGTGCACTATTAATTACACTTCGTTCCCGAATGTTTCTTCAAATTAGTGTAAGTTATTGAAGGAGATTCTATGATTAAATTATGTGATAGTGAATTGAACTGCAATACAAAAATGGAACTTTTCTGCGGCTACAGTGTTGGCAGCGCCTGAGGGCCTCTAACCCGGTATTCCTTCCTTCCTGATAAGACTGTATTAAAAATATCAAAGGACTTTAACGGCTCGTAAAAAGGGATAAAGCAGATAACCATCACTTTTTAGCACCATCTTATTTTTTAATTTCTTGTTGAAATTTATAAGATTGAAACTAAACATAAAACACCGAATTTTCTTTCTCGCATATCATTTTTCCTAAAGCATATCTCAAATGAGCACTTTGTATTCCATCTTACGTTACCATTCACGTTGTTCAGCTTTTATCTTCATAGATCAAAAACAACTACCTTGTTAGACGTTTCCTTCACAAGATACAAAGATGCCACCAATATGATTTATCCTCAGAGAATTCCTTCATAAGCTATAAATACCAGAATACTAAACAGAACAGAATAAAATCACACGAATCCACACAACATACACTTCTTTAGCCTAAAGTTTAGGGACAATAGGATTTGTGCTGTACATTCTGCATGGCTCATGATTTTTTTTTCCATTTAGAGGCAATACAGGGTTTTAAATTGTGCTTAATTCTATGTGTCTACCTAATTACCCTAATTAGGCAAACTAGGCAGATGAGTTACTTGCTCTGATGTAAAAAATATTTGGTAATTTAGTACATAGAGGTAAATTACTAGATTTAGACATTTACCAAATTTAGTAATTTTTTATAACCAGTGAATATGTGATAGCTTGTTCGTTCGCAATGGTTAATCTCTTTACTGCAAGGAACGAGGTGTCCAGATAGGAGCACTGACCCTCATGCCTCCCCCATACCCCGACTTGCCTAGAATTGTCTGAAATGGCCAGAAATGCATTATCCCCAGTCCGGGGGGGGGGTCCTGGTCAACTTTTTGCAATGGCGGCAGAGAACACAAATGTAGATTTCGTCCAATACATAGACCCTCCTGCTGAGGCATGAGGATCAAACAGGGTAATTCAGTCATTAGAAATACATTGGAATGATAGACTGAATGGTTCATATTGTGCTATAAACGTGTAATGGTGTCCCATATCTTGATCTTGTATAAATACTTGAGGATACTGATTGTTAGTTTTGTTGTTGATTGTAGTAGCCTAGTACAATGGTTCTCATCAACCATTCTTATTTCTGTTTCCTTTATTTCTATTTATTTATTTATTCCTCTATTTTACAAAAGGCCACAGTAATCACTTTAATAATACCTGCATCAGCCATAATGCTCTTGCCTGTGTAGTCTCTCTCTCTCTCTCTCTCTCTCTCTTCTCTTCTCTTCTCTGCCTGTTTGTCGGTCTGTCTGTCTGTTACTCTCTATCACTTTTTCTATCTGTGATTTTTAGTTTTGACATGATATAGCAACTGTCACATAGACCGGCACTTCATTACACAAGCAAACATCATCATTATTCCATTACATGGTAGAAAATATTCCTCAACGTTCAACCTTTCGGCTGTCAAATTGTTGTGAAATTGATGCATAGAAGCTTACGGTTCATTCGCTTACAGTTACAGTTCATTCAATCGTTTTGCCACCAAGGCACTTCTTGTAATGCCATATACACCTCACTTTGCAGTATTTTCGTGGAGCAAAAATCTGTATGAATGTCAGGTGTATTTAAGAATAGCATTATTTAAACGCCAGATGTATAAACTGGAATGAGAATATATAAGAACGAGAGAATTTCAGGCTGCCTATTCTAGGTTCTTCCGAATTATGTTTTATTTGTCTAATTAAGCTAATTTGCCTAATTTTCCTGATTAGGCAAATTTTTAGGTTATTTGGGCTAATTAGTCTAATTAGGCAAGATAATTGGGTGAATTAGGCTAATTAGCCCAATTAGACAAGCAAAAAATAATTCGGAAAAACTCCATTGATGTTCATGAAAACAGCGTGAAATTGCATTGTTCCAAAAAGTGACAGGATTTTCATCCTCCTTGATCAGAGAAATATCCACTTACCTTCCGATACCTTGCAGTAAGTTTCTAATAAGACAGTCAAGAATATAAACACTCCCCAAGTCCCCATTTTGTAGTCCATATCTGGTACCGGTATATTTGTGGTAATAGAATATGTTTAGCTTATTACAACTGTATCTTTGCTATGCAGTATTGGAGTACATAATCGCAAAGGATCACAAATGTTATTCCAAGCGCTCTAAAGAACTAGTTCATAACTGAATAGTTGTTTCTCCTCTAATCCCGACTATAAAGTGAGTGTAAGTTATGATTTTGTTGACTTGTGGAGTGCTTTCTGTTGATATGAATGAGTTTTGGTTGAACAGCGAGGTTTTGACACTCATGTAATGTGGAGTAGGAGTAAAAACTGTTCAGATGAGCTGAGAGGTAGACTCTGGGCAAAAAGACCTGTGGAAGCGTACACTGAAACTGAAACGGGCATCGGTTCAGCCAGCTTCACCGTGAGTCAATAGGGAGTTTCCAGACCTTCACCAGAGACGAGGAAATTTTACCTTTCTACATTAAAAATCTCGCAGTTTCCCACAGTTTCAGTATGAGTATTATACTGCTTTTCTGGTCCGGCAGGCAAGAGGGCCGAACCTCATGCCCCTATGCAAACAAGCAGCACTACGCCAAAATTATCTCGAGTCATTGGTCTCGCTTCGAAGAAATTTCTGGATCCGCAACTCGGGGAACATACCATATGCCGTATGTTCATTGTGGAACAATAGGATACGTGAATTTCTGTAGGGCTAGGACGACTAGTCTAGATTAGTTGATAGTTGAGTTGTATGTCCTGACTAGTCGACTAGTATTTTTTACTAGTCGACTAGTCTATATCCTTATGAGGTAAATAGCCAAAAATGCTAATCAATTACATTTATTCACAATTTGTTGACCTAAATAATACGATACAAGAACTAAAAGGAAATATGTGTGTGCATGAACAATGCTCTCAGCAATGAAAAATTCCTTAAATGTGTGGGTCTGTGTTATGTTTGGATCTCTGCACAGCAGAATTTTGAACTATTTTCACTCATAAAATAACAGTAGTTTGAACTAGACATGACTAGTCGACTAGTCTAAACTAGTGATGTACCCGACTAGTCAACAAGTAAAACTGCTAGTCGTCCAAGCCCTAAATTCCTAATGTCATCAAACGTCGCTGATTTCACAGTGTAAAATATCATGTATTCAGTACATTGGCGGATCTAGGGGGGCGCCACTGGCACGCACCCCCCCCCTCCCATGGCCCAAATTTTCTTCATTTTCATGTGCTTTCCGCTAAATTTTGGGCGAAAATAGGGGTGACGCCCCCCCAACGGGCTGGGCGTCCCCCAACGGGCCGGGCGCCCCCCCAACGGGAAATCCTGGATCCGCCCCTGCAGTATACCAGTAAAATTCAAACTCTTATTTCACCTTCGGTTGCGAACAAAATGAGCAATAATAAAAACCAAAATTAATGATTCGCCATAGACTTTAATTGATTACATTTAGTATTACTCTTTATTTTATATGACTCAAAAACATGCAGCAAGACGGCAGATTCTACTGCATTGATGATATTCTGATGAGAGATGAATCGATTAGAGTAACTCGTTTCAATGGGTTTTGTGTTTATTGTCAAAAATATGGATGAACATGTAGCATTTTCAAATACATTTCACGCTGATGTGCTTTGAATGCAGGGTAGAAAAACTAACTCCTGGCCTCTTCACGAAAAGAGGAAATAAACTCTTCTCTCCAGAAATAAATAAACATCACGTGGAGGAAATCATTCGAGTTTGAGTGTTTGCTATGTTTACGCCAAATGATATGCAAGTTGCTGTGCACGCGGAGAAATAAGTGTAGATTTGTCAATGATGTACACATTGCAGGCCTGTTTGAGCCTCATGCCCCCGCTAAAGGGTAGAGGATTTTGTATTCATGCAATGGTTTTGTTGTTCTCCTGGCAGCCATTACATAGAAAGACACCTGAGTAACATGGTATTATGCGAAAAATCTTTGTGCTTTGGTGTTGTTCGAGCGAAGGACAAAGTGTGAAATGTCACTAAAACAATGAACAGACCTATGAAAGGTCTATTGATTAATCTTACACATTGCATTTAGTAAATACCCTACACCGGGAAAAATGCTTTGGTTCAAACCCAAAAAAATCACCACCCTCAATCTGATGTAAATGTAGATCACTGTGTGTCAATGAAATCTGAATCATATCATGTCATCTCAAACTTCACTGCTCAAGTAAGAAATGCTGAAGAAGTGCAGATTTGAATGAAGATAAAAAGTATAGAATAACAAAATATTGATATGGCATCTGCTTTAAAGTGGAGTTCAGTGTTGAGGCATTTGAGGTCACTTTCCATTTGGCTTAGAAATGTTTTGGATAGATCATAACTCTCATTCCTCCATTTATTTGCTTACTAAATGATTCTTTTTATTTACCAATTAACTAAAAGAAGACAACGTCTATTCGTATACATTTGTGTTTGTAAATTTCTACTTTGTTTCTGTTCAAATTAGAAATTGCATCTGGTTATATCATCTTAAATCAGGATTCAAATCAGGTTTTTCTTTTTATTTAATGATTAGACAACTTTGCCAAACGTGCAGGCACTGTCATTACAAAGTCTCTTTTATAGTTATACTTATTATAATCTGCTTGCAAGATCAATTAAAATTAGTGATTTCTGTTTTCAATGTTATTATGCGAAACGTCTTCACTGTTTCAGAATTACGTGGACGCGCGGGATGACAAACAGTTCCACTGAGTAATCTATCGTTCTCTACCGATTTCTTCGTGTTGTGCTGTCGTTGAATCTTGCATTTAACGTGCACCTGACTGAAACTAGGGTAGTCAATAAGTTGATCTTATTTGATGTTAGAACAACCAAAACAACAATGATTAGGGACGTTTAGCTTCAGATAACGTGGTGCATGACGTGACCTGAAACGTGGTTTTAGCAGGTTTTCACGTCAGGCAGATCCTGAAAATAGGGATTTTCAGGTTTTGAGTTACCTGATTATTTTCATTAGAAATTTGGATAAAAATGTATTCAAAACTGGTGTGAAATGAAAGAGTTAGCTCATCACATTATTACCATGTTAAAATTTGTCATGTAAGTTTACATTTACAATACAAAAATATGAGTTAAAGTGAGAGTGTATGTCTGAAAATTGATCCAAAACTTGAGACAAAACCTGAGTGTTTGGACCATGTCATGCTCCACATAACCTGCAGCTAAACCTCCCTATTATATGGAGGAATATTCATTTTTCTCAATAACTTCTCTTGATACAAAAATTTAAACATTTGGTACGCTAATACAATGTACGAGTATTTCACATTAGTTGACAAAACTTTTGTAAGTTTTGTGAAAGTGAGTAAAATTGTGGTGGAATTGATTTACACTTATTTATGTTACATGTATGCAAATATGCTCAGAGCAAAAATGTAGCATTTTGGATATATCTTGTGATAGAATACTTTTAATTTGATAATACTGCTTAACATTTTGAGATATTGGTGATTTTTCATATTTGCTGAAATTTTAATTGTTTACCGTTGAAAACAAAACAGTATTCTTTCATTAAAAGTGCCCTGTTACAAGATATATCAAATAAACTACATTTTTACTTTCTCTAACTTTGTCTAAATTTAATGTAAATGTGCATAAATTAGTTCAAAACCTTTTTCATATATTTTCTGAATTGATTTACACATATTTACATTAAATTTTGATAAAATAAGTGAGGTCAGAAATGTAATGTGTTCAATGTATCTTGTAATAGGACACTTTTAATGAAATAATAATGTTTGGTTTTTGAGCAATAAACAATTAAAAATTCAGCAAATATGAAAAATTGCCAATATCTCAAATGTTAGGCAGTATTATTAAATTAAAAGTATTCTATCACAAGATATATCCAAAATACTACATTTTTGCTCCTTGTATATTTGTGTACATGTAATGTAAATATGTGTAATTCAATTCCACCACTATTTCACTCACTTTCACAAAACTTGCATAATATTTGTCAACTGATCTAAAATACTCTTAGATTGCATTAGCATACCAAATGCTTAACTTTTTGTATTACTGCTTACAAGAGAAGTTATTGAGGAAAATGGATATTCCTCCATAAATGATGTTATATGGCGGACCTTTTTGTCATTGTGTTGCATTCCGATTCGGGAGTCTGAGATGGATGTTATTATGAAATTGGTGGGAATTTTGTAAAAAGGTGCCTTCAATGAAACCTGAGCATATCTACAGATGCCTTTGACATAAGACTTTTGTCTACATGAAGTTGGTATAACTCACATTCATCATCTCACAAAATGCTTATTCTCCTTCGGCAAAGCTTAACATTCATTCAGCATCACTCCAAGCTAAAAGTTGAATTCTCAATAGTTGCATGATGTATGACTTTTTGTCAGTAAGGCACACTTGAGGCTTGTGTCTGTACAATTATACTCAATTATAGGCAATTGCTAAAGGGTGCAAAGTATGTGACACGTAATAAGACAGTTTCCATTTAAAATAATGTTGCTACTTTTTCAGTTATATAACAAGTCTAACCACAAAATGACAAGAAGAATGAAGTATGGTACATTCGTGTGTGGAAGTCGCGACCCAAGGCTGTGTACACAACACCACTAACATTCGTTTTATTTTGCTAAATGATGAACAATTCATTTTATAGTATATCAATAAATGATAAACTGAATAAACCATAAACTGAAAATTCATGTTTATAATCATGAATAAAAGTAAACATACATGTAGTACCATAAATGCAGCATCACCGTGTATTGATACTTTTGGACATAAAAGCGAGGTGTACCTAACTAACAGTGCAAGAAACTAAGAATGAGATGACTTTTTCCCTGTAGCACGCATTCCTTGTAGATTTCTTTGGTAGAAGAAGACACAAGTTTTGTTGAGGAGTTACACGGTAAGACACTGATTGGCCTATTGAAGTATCTGTTGCCTGTCTCTCTGCTGTACAGAGTGATGGCTGAAGAAAGAAGACAATGGGACCTGATTACTCGAGGACAGACGTGCAATATTCAAACCCAAACAGACAGACATACAAGAATCCAGTAAAATACCTAATTGGAGCAGTCCAACAGCGTCCAGGTTACGCATAGTGTCTTGTAAATGGTTGTACAAATATAAGCAATCAGCATTCCTAGGATGAGCAATTGTGATAACTACTCAGATAAAACAAGTCATTGCTTTAAGTCTTTTAATATCATTTTATGTCTCTGCAAACTGAATGTTAAAGTACACTACGTTTAAATATTAATATTAAAACTTATCTCCTTCACACAATTCAAAAAAATAATCAATCACAAATTTATGCAGACAATTAATAGTGCCTGTAGAAACTTATGTTGCTAGTATGTGGAAATCATCCAGTGTGATTTAATTTAAGCAGTGGCTACAAATTGTGTTTCCTGAAGAAAACTGGCAATGTGTTGTGAATAGCAGCAAAATCTCCTTGAAATATAAGTTCTGCTTCACTTGAATCAAACTGCCAAGAATCCTTTCATGGTAACATCCAGACTTGGAGGGAATGTCTGGAATTTTTCAAAACTCAGTCCGGCCTAGGAACTTAATGAGTTCACAACTGTCATCAAACAGTCCAAATAATATGCAACGACAGAAATGTTAAATTTAAATCATTGCATTTGTACAAAGGATGTCAAATATGTGGACACATACAAACATGTTAACTGGTAATCAGTCAACAGGGTTGTCAAAATAAAATACAAGTGCCGTCCAGAAAGAAAAAGTTGCCGACCAGCGACTTTCAAAAAGGATTGCAAATGCCCCAGAATGTCATTAATGGTGAAATACTTTAGCTTTTAAGGCACAGTATTCTAATTTGACACCATTTAC
>JBCAUI010509151.1:0-12693 GCA_038406195.1 Haplosyllis anthogorgicola | reverse complement strand
TTGGCAAGACAAGAGGAAAGAATACAGGATAATTCTGATGCAATTAGATTTTTGACAGTAATGACAAGTTTGTTGTTAACCAAAATGGAAAGGTATTTGGCATTGTATGAACAAATTATTTCAGAATTAGACCATATCCTTGATGCTTTAGACAACCTGTCAAATGGACTTTTGTCTCACACAGTTATTTCTCCTGAGATATATGATGTACTGTAACAATTCTATCAATCCTTCAACTCATGTCAGATTACAGTTCACAACTAATATGGCAGCAATGATCAATTTCTTTGAAAGGACATTGATAGAAGAAGATATCACAGATACTTCACTCTTCCCTAAACCTAAAATGATAGATCCCAAAGAAGCCAAAATTTTAGAACAAACTGATTCTGACATATCATGTCTAAAAATTTATAAGCTGAAATATAATCATTTTAAGGTATATAAAATTTGTAATGTGCAAAATAAATGTTCCAAGTGAGTTGTTCAGGCTTGCATTTGAATATTTCTTTAATTAATTTGTGGGATAAGTGTATTATTGTTAATGCAAGATGCCTTAATTTGTTTAATGTTATAATATCTTAAATAATTATCATGCCTTAAATAATTAATGGTTAGTACCTGATGTGGTTGCTTGTACATCTGGATTACTCTGTTCCCTCTGATAAATGATTTCAATATCACAAGCTTGAGATGCTGAAGCTGCTGAGGCATGTGAGGCCAAAGTCCATATTGGGTCATCTCTCTCACTGTTACTATCACTGGATAAATACACTGAAACAAATTACAAAAGCAATTAATTGAATTTAATTTTAATTCTGAAATGCTCAAATGACTTTGAAAATTTGTTTGGTACCTTTAAAATATTTTCTAATACTTTAAAAAACAGCATATACTTCGAATTTGACATTACAGATGAAATAACTTGGCTAAAATTCAAATCAAAAAGACTACATACCCAATTAACTTATTGCTTTCCATGCAAAGCACATGCAATCAATGCTGTTAGTACACATCCAGTCCTTTTCCTTGTACAGTTAGACAAGCAAAATCATCCTTTTTGTCAAAAAGAGTATAAGTAAAATAAATACTTACTGCTTTGGCATTTTCCAGTCATTTTAGTAGTTGAGTAGAGATTCTAGTAGAAATTCAAGTTGATCAAAATTCTTCTGATGAAAATCATTTCATTTCCACCTTAATATATATTATTGTCCTTGACATTGAGAGAAGACCAGTTACCCAAAATAATTTTTTATGTGGATCTTCACTGTCTAGAAATTGTTGTGAATTAATAAGGGTCATAGCACTTTAAGTACATTTTTAAATTTAAAATTTGCAAATTTTAATGTTAGAACATGATTCTATGAAGTAAATGCATTGTTTTGATATAAATTTTATTTATGTACATTGAATAAAAATCTTAGTATCAGTAAAATTTGATTTTATAGCCTAATCATGGGTACCAGTGGATAGATGGGATATTTAGCATCATTAAAGTATTAATTTTACAAATTTTAATAGAAGTTAACTATTTTACTTGAATTTATTAGTCTATCACGTCAAGCGTCAATAGACTTCTGTGAACGGCAAGGTGGTTTTGCTGTGAAGTCAAAAATTGAGGACCAGGTGTGGGATGGATCCCCCCAGGTGAGGATGAGGTGTTGGGGATGAGGTGTGGGGATGGACCCCCCCAGGTGAGGACAAGGTGTTGGGGATGAGGTGTAGGGATGGACCCCCAGGTGAGGATGAGTTCTTGGGGATGAGGTGTGAGGATGGACCCCCCCCAGGTGAGGACGAGGTCTTGGGGATGAGGTGTGGGGATGGAACCCCCCCCCAGGTGAGGATGAGGTGTTGGGGATGAGGTGTGGGGATGGACCCCCCCCTAGGATGGAGGATGGACCTCCCCCCCTTCTTACTACTTTTACACCTAACAGGTAAACTGTGTTATTCCATGCGTGATAGACATTTTACCCGGCCTACCCGGGTAATTTTCTCGTTTGTAAGGTTCTGTCAGCACCTATTAACGCAGCTCCGAATGCAATCTGTGCACCTTATTGTTTTAGACAGGATCGAGCCAAAAATGAGGTCTTTAAATCCCGCCGTTCTGGAGCATGAAATATGCATTAATCTTGGCATCAGCTTGTCTCATTTGTGACAAAAAATAATAAGAGCTTTGTGTGCTTGAGCTGCCGATGTTCATTAATGTTTCTTTTACCAAATAGAAAAGCCAGGTACTTAATCATGTTAATCACACAGCTCGTCTTTTGCGCTCGTGAAAAGGGTTGTTGGCAAAGAGAATGAACCGAGGAAACTATTTAGTGCGATGAAGACTGTTGCGAGCACATAAAATGCTATTTGTAAAATAGTATTTGTCAAGTAAAGACGTTATTACGAGGTTATAGTGAAAATAATAAGATAAAAGATGTCAACCTTCGTCTTTATTCCACACTACAAATAGATGCCTATGATAAAGCCACTGTTACAATTTTGACATTGCACCTGACCCAATTGAGGTAAAAGAGTATTTGCAAAATTAAAACGTATCTCTGTCTTGTGCACTCATAAAAATGACAATGCAATCTATACACCTCAATTCACAGTAGAATATGACTTTTTTTCTTTTCTGAAACATTTTTGTGGAAGTATAGCAATGGATACTAACCATCTGCCATAGGATATGACTGTTGTAACATCCCGTACGGACTCTGTGATTGTGACGTATAGAAGCCTGCGTTTGCCATGCCTGGAAAGGCCGATGCGTTCTGGTAAGCCTGCATGGCTCCGGTGGACTGCGGACTGTCCTCACTACTGCTAGCTACTACCGTGTGATTGTTACTGCACGTGGTCGTGACCGGTGCAGCTTCAGCGCTGCTCTGACTGGTATTGTCCGGGGAGTTGAGGCCTCCTCCCCCGCTCCCTGTGGTGACGGCGCTATCCCCTGCAACTCCTGCTGGGGCTAGCACCTGTGAGTACGAGTTTTGTGCACTACCGTTTCCGCCACCGCCTGGACTATCTGTATCACTGAAATACAAAAAAAATATACGGTTATAATAAACTGTCAACACTATAAATATGATATAAATTATCTAAAAGACCCGCACATCATTTAAACATGTAAAAGAAATTATAAGTTTTGTTTGTCTTTCATTCTGCCAGTAAAACATGTGTTTGTCTTTAAAATGCATGTTCTGAAAGGCAAACACCTTGATATGTGTGCATATGAAGGACAAAGTTTCCCGTCATCGCAATTTTCCCACCTTTTTTTGAAAAGAAGGGGAAGCAGAGTAAATTGGAAAACAACAAATTTGTCAACAAACTAAATTTTGTTGGAATCCGATAACTTTCCTGCAGGTATGATTCTGCATCACGAGTAGTCTGTTAAATTATGCGTTCTCATATGTGCCTAATGCAATCTCTTCAACGACTATTTTTATTTGATTTTCTTTTTCAATTTAAGTAGGGATGTCTGTTAATTAGGACACAATTACAAACAGCTCTTAAACGTAAACAACCGTAGCAAAGACGATCAATGGTCACCATAAATGTTCATCAGTTTTTTTATTTTAAATCCTATGAAATGTCCATAACTATGGGAACAGCCTGATACTGAAAATGTCAACTTATGGTTGTTCTGCACAATGATACAAAAATCTCTCGTAAAAGGAAATAAGCAGCCACACGTTCATTGCCACAGTGCAAATTCTTGTACACAAAGTGAATTGGGAGTACATTTCGACACACACCATTTACAGCTTGTGCCTCCATGTCGACGGGAAATTGGAACACGCAATGATTTCTATGGGGAATAATTACAAACATGCCCATTAATATTCATGTGTTGTCATTTTCGCCTTGTAAATTTTCTTGCGCCTGAATAGCAGGTTATTAGTTATGGAACGGCTTAAGATGCACTGGCATACCCAACAGAAAGCAGAAACCCCAAGTAATCTCTTCTGCTGTTTGACGTACCAACATTCGGCCATATTGCCGACTCTGATAATTGCTTTCTGGATGTTGACTCTCGGCGGTCCGGTTTCCAAGATTCATTCTGGACATGGACAATAGTTTGGGGTTGGAAAGGACAATGACTTACACTTCACACATTTCCTTTTCCTTTCAAAGTAAAACTTCGGCACACACTCCTCTTTTATCTGCCAATACTATGCATGCACACATTTTCATGAACAACGCCGTTGGTATTTTTAACTCGTTTACAAGAAATGAATCGAATAAACTAAATCGCTTAAATTCCTCTCTTTTTTTACAAACACTTCAAGTCTTGCTCTTACTTGTTAACTGCAAAACACGGAAATGTTGACTGCAAAAATCCAATCTTTTGCTGCAACTTTAAAGACTACAGCTGTTTATGACTACTTAGAAGAATGCATTAAAAAGATTGACATGAGGTGATCATGAAGGGTAGCAGTGACACCCCCTCGATCCACCCTGTTCGCCTGACCTGACCTTCTGTCACCCTGGCCTGCTGCAGGCTGGATCTGACCCTTCTGTCCCTCTTTCTCCAGCTTTGGGGTCAGATCAAACATTGATATACCTGCACAACAACACAACACTTATTTGTATACTACTATATATCGTTATTTCAGTTTGCTATATTACAATTCACGTTGTCGCCATTTTCCATCCAATTGATTTTTTGTCGCTCTCCTCCACTTGTTTTTAAAATAATAATTATTATTTCATACAAACAAATGTTGTTGAAAGTCACGTTTGTTGGGCAGCATCGTCTGCGTCACGGCTTTTAACAAAACCTTTGCATGATGTTTTGAAAATAACGCATGAAATAATACATAACATTTATCACTTTTTTGCTAAGCCCATTCTTTTCATTTTTAAACAAAGGATCTGGCCATGATTTTTGGCTCATTTTTTCGTTGAACAGAAGTGACACACACTTCCCCAAACAGCTTAGTCACGATCGTGAGTACGTTTCATTTGTCCACGACTTAAATCTGTCCATCTGCCCATCTTCATTAAAATAAATTACAATTGTACATTTTCTGGTTCTCGAAATTTCAAGTCCAATTTGTAAATTCTCAACTAGGTTTGTTTTTCTTGCCAAATACTCAGTAGCTGCGAGGCGCCATTTGGTGATCTTTTCTTATCGAAAATCAACACAAACTTCGGTCCCCTTTTTGACACAATAATGAGTAAAACAACGTTGTTACAAAGTGAAAATCTGCGAATTTGAAAAGAAAAAAATTACCACCGATGCCAATTAAACAAGAATTTACCACAAGTTGGCAAAATATTTCCACAATGTTATTTGTAGATATTTGTACACGGCGTAAAAAAACTTTTCTGGGAGCCAGCCTGTCTCCAGTCCAGCTTTGAGCGTTTTTCAACAGAAACTTTGTGGATCAGAGGTCAATTTGGACTAACACCAGCGCTTGTTGTGAGTGAAAATACGGCACTGCTTCTGCGAGGGACCTTACCCCTGACCTCACAAACTAGCAGCTTTTCGCTTGCTTCTGGTTTCCCTACGTACACCCACTTCGTATTCTCATTCATAAAACATTCAGATTCTACCTATTTATCCGCCTGTGCTATCGCACCTTCTAAGTTTTTAGCACTATATCTAATTTAGATAATCAAATTTGACATTTTCCGAGAGATTGCATTTATAACTTGCCTTATCGTTCTGTTGTTTGGGCTTCTGTCAAACTTCGCCACTTCGACTGAGTACTCATAAGTACTTATCTATCAGTCAGTCATGAATTTTTATTTATTATTTTCCGACATAACCCAAACATTATATATCCTGACAATAAAATTCAAATTGTCTTATTTGTGTATTTAGGGCCGAAACCATTTGCGGGATTATTTTGAGTTGACATTATCAGCGACCGTAATCACCAACGGAATAATATTTTGATAACCCCTGATTACAATAGGCTATCTGCAAACCAATCAGCCATTTTATTCACTGATATTCTGCTCAGCTGGGCTAAGCTGCGATAAGTTGGGACCGTGCAACGAAAAGCCTTTTTCAACCTGCCACTTTTAAGTTTCAATTTAGGGGTATTATCAAGAATATGACAATAAGATTGCGCTAAATCGTGAAGCAATTTTCTACTTTGCCGCCTGTGAAAAATTTAGAACTTCATATAATATATAATTACAACTGTCTGCGGAAACGTGTTAACAAGTACATAAAGCGACATGATTATTAATCAGACACAGAATGTACAAGAATAAGTCCATGTATCTGTACACTTCCCGTGTCTATGGTGAATCAGAGAGTTTCCTATCTCAAAGGAGGCTCTGGGCTTTTATCAAGAGTACAAGTGTGTCATACATGTTGAATCATAATTACATTTATCCACTGCTCTTTTTCTCTTCTTTTACTTTCATGTTCAGCAGTAGTTGTTACAATTCACAGGGAAAAACACTGAAAAGTCAGTTTGATTTTGCAAAAAATAAAATGTGTGTTTTTTCCCCGGATTCCAATAAAATTATCAGTATCCTTAAATTCTGAGTTGCCATAGCAGGCATTTGTAAAATACAAAGCTTTGAACAGATTACTACGCTCCCAAAAATAATCATGTTCAGAGAGAAATGTAATTATACAGTACTAGATGGCTTTTTCACCGAATGCACATAAAAATATTTTAGCATAAAAGGCGAGTGCTTAATGCTCTCTCAATCAGCTGCTATGTACGGAGTTTAAGGAGGTTTTTTATTAGACGAAACATTATGTTGTTCAGTAAACGATATGCTAATAGACTGTCAACTGTGCGTGGCTTTTAGAACAAACTGAAGAATCCCTGGCATATGGTTAAGGACAATGGCAATGAAAGACTTGTGGCCATCCATTATCATAATTCTTATTGTTCGCGAGAACAGCAAAGGCAGAATATTTTCAAAGGCTTTGTCGTTTTAATTTTGCAGATGATGATTTTAAATTTATTTCATCATGTTTCTCTTTGATATTAATTACAAGCATTGTCGTGTCAGGACCATTCTACGAACGACAAAGTGGTTCTTGTTAAGAGATTAACTTTTCGCACTATTGAAACCACTGTGCTTTTAATGTTTCCCGAGCCATTATCAACTCAACGACCCAGCAATTTGCTGAAGCCTTACTTCACCATCATTCAAAGTGGCCGCAAAATGAGCAGTCAATTTCCCATGCAGAAAATTCATGGCTTTTTGCGTCGACCACGAACACATGCAAAAATCAGTTCAGTTCGTTTACGGTCACTTAAAGGCATCCATCCCCGTAGATAGGCGGTTCACATTAGAGCCTCTATCTCTTTTGTTCCGTCATTTCTGGCAGTTCTGAAAGCATTTCCGACATGCAAAAGCCACCGTCTGTGCTATTCGGATGCACTCTTCGAGATATGACATGCATGCACATCCCACAAGTGTATGAGTAAGCCATGTTTTTTTAATCTATTTTACCCATCTTTAACTATTGTGGCCAAGGGTTCCACCCCTTCTCTGAATAATTCCTGCTATCTTCAAGTTACAACATTACTTAGAACAAACCCAATGATTTAACTATCCGGCCCTACTGATTTGAAATCAATTTTCAGATTTATTTTTTCAAAAGCCAACTGTTGCCTTTGGGCACACAAAGAACATGTACACTGCTTATCTTTAGGTAAACCACGGAGCATCTTCTAAGTAAGAGGCATTGATTTAGATTCCGCTTAACCCCTGCCAACTTTCTTTTTATTCTAGCCTCTTGACAGACCATGTTCACTTGTGTTTTCAGATGAGGCTTCAAACATAAAAACTACAGACTGTTGAAAGGCCATGATATTTGCTAAATAAGGGCACCTGTACCGGATGAGACAGACTCAAGGAGAGCCAGGCTATGAGGGGAATAGGGTGTTGAGAGGGATGATGCTACCTCCATTTACCCTTTCCAAATTAATTCACTATGATACATATTGCTCAAATATTTAACCATGTACATGTGCCTAATTGACATGCAGCTAATGCAATCAAATGTGTGTACAGAATACGTATATTCATCTTAGCTTCATGACCTCTTTTTCTGCCGTACAAAAAATTACATTTTGCCTTATTAAATACTAAACCTCTAGAGTTGTGTATTTTTTCGGAGCAAAGGAAGTGCTTTTTGTGTCAATATCATTTTTACATGAACATGATATTGGCTTCCCCACTGCAAATGAATGGTTTAAATCTAAACCTCTATGTCTTCTATGTTCTACCAGTGTGTACATAATTTTGTGTTCCTCTTTTTAGCCTTGGATGTAAATTACCAGAATCTGGCTTTGGTGGGATTCTAAGCCCACGTTAAATCTTTCGTTTTGCTTGCCGTTGTGGCGTTAATAAATTCATTCTTCCGCTGCAAGACCTGCGCAAATAAAGTCTTGTGTAGATTAGCTCCGCATTATCATTCTAAAGTAGCTTCATCAGAAAAACCGCTTCACTTCCATCCACATTGGCAGACAAGACGGAGAGAATAGGCAAACAAACAGCACGTCAACTCTCATTACCCTCCGCCAATGGATAATTTCCCCTCGACATCATTTCTCTATTAACGCCATATTCGGCTAAGTCAATCTTGCATGAAAATGTAGTGCATTTGGGAGCACTCAAGCTAATAAAGTCCTTAAATTGTACCGAAGAACTAATCGATACAATCAATATGATAACACTCCACACGCAACGCAATTTATGACTTTATTATTTTTTTAAATCAAGGTTATTTTATCGACACAAAAGTGACATTTTGAAAACAGGAAAACTTTACTTTTATAACAATAACATAAAATGGTCATAGTAATTTTTGCATTCAAACTAAAAAAAGCTATTTTAATAGATTGAATGTACCGACCTGCTGAAGTAGTTGGACGCATATGCTGAAGAATTATGATAACTGTTCGGCGTTTTGCTCGGGTCACCTGCAAGAAAAAAAAACGAGATGATATACAAAATGTACCTGCAGATTGGGAGGTTCAGAGGGAGTGAGGTGGTAGAGGATACTGCTGTGAGCGAGGGATCGAATGAAAATTGGGGGGTCACAATGCGTGTTGACAAGCAAAACTAGCCTTGTTTGTGGGACCATGAAATAAATAAACCCCATTGCCTTGTAAATAGACAAATAAGCTAGCAAGCTATTATTTGATAGGGGAACTTTTGTTTCGGCCCCAGTGCCAAGACTAAACAATATATTTATAAACATAAATAGCAATCAAGAGAAAATACATATACATGTTTTGACAAGATACTAGCATTTGTATACTATGCTAAATTCTGATTGTAGTAATAAGATAAATGTAGTCAGGTACGGAACTCTAGTGAAATGGTGTTATCTTCGCGTTTAAGCTTTTACTAAAGGTACACTACTTTCAATAATTCATATATTTATGGAGCAATATGAGAGTAAAATGTCTATACCCGCCGTCTGATATAATGTGCCTTTTTCACGCAGCAATTTCATGTGTTTAACAACCACATTTGTACATTAGTTTTGAACATATCAATGACAGTTTTCCCTTGTTAGTCACATAGAAAGGATATTATTATGAAAAGCAACAAACACTTTCAAAGCAACAAATGCTGCACATTTTTCATCGAACTTTGAGAAGAAGCTTGAAAGGAAGTTCAGCCATGTTTCTTGTAGGCAAAAATGTGACATGCAGGTTTTTATTTGGAAGGAAAAGTCAGACAAATGTTGATATTCCAAGTGACTTTCAATGACCTCTTTCAATGGGATTCCTAGGCTTGTTAGTTTATGCAAAATGCAAACTCAAAGCGCATCCTTGTCCCCTCTTCTGTGTTGTTCCTCGCTTGTATGCTTAGAATACCACCTGGTCTTAAGCACCAGATTTTGTCACACTATTTTCGTACAAGACGTGCTCGTTCCAAAATTGAAATTCTAGATTTTTACGATTTTTATCACATTGTTTGCAACTTGTAATTCTAAATGTGAACCAAGTTGTAAAGGTTGAGTGGTACAGTTTGCACCTAAAACTACAATTTTCGTTATTTACGTTCATACACTTGAGCACTGAAACATGCGGGAAATGGATAACTATTTTCAATAAAACTTTATACTAAATTTAGTATTCTTCAGACATTTAGAAACATGCAAACCAAATGTTAGCTTTATGGATGGCCACTGGAGGAAATCTGCTCGAAAGCAAGGTAATTTTAAGTCACATCATTTTAACCACGAGCTTGCGCATGCATTTTCACTTCTAAAACCAGTTGAGAATGATATTTACTGGAGAAGCCCTCAATATTGTCGGGTGAAGTGAAGGGAGAATTCCCTGCTGAACCTGAAGCACTCGAGTCTGCACACGGCTCTTGCTTCACTGAAAAATCATACACACATACATTGATAGAGTATTCTCATTTATGGCATTAATGAACGTCCTTTATCAATTTTACATGCAGAAAATTTGTCATTCCGTTCGATAACAATATGACCCAGCGTATCGTCAGTTACTTTCTTTTGGGCAAAGCAAGTTTGAGTCTTAGATTGACGTGCATATCTAAAATGTAAATAAATGAAAATGTCTAAATGTCGATGTGTTATTCATTGGCGCTAATTCTCTAAGTAGCATCACGGTGGACTCACATTACACAATATAAGTAAGAGTTATTAGACAGATTTATATCAGCAAGGAAATGGCTCGCAACATTACCAATCTATATTACTCAGTAGTAAAGTACCTGTGCGTCGAGCATTAATGTAACTTATTGTCCTGGGATAAAAGTGGTATTATCTTACATATCTTATACATAATTGAAACAGTCTGCAACATGTCCTTAGGATATTATTATTTGCTGTAGAATATTGCAATACTATCATAACAGAATCTGATCCCTTTATGGTAGCCTAACTTACAACACAACTACAGATACTTTTCCAAGGCAAACTTTTAGTTAACAAATTTATTTTACTGATTATTGTGCGACTAGAGTTGCAAACAGTAAATATTTACAAGATACTCAGGGTCTTTGGACACACCAGCCCGACATCAGAGAGAGATTAAAGGGGATTAGTGGAGTTTAGGGACAGATCAGACATGCATCTTGGGGACCCAAGGCCTACATAACCCTCTGTATGTCCGCTGCCATGTAGCTACTTATAAATGATGAATTATCTTAGGGACCCACTACATAATTCCAATTAATTACTGGCGTAGCTTAATCAAGATGATAATTAGCATTAAACTAGGGATTACAGGCTTATGAAAAGTGACTGTATTGCCATGTTTGTTGACAGGTCGGATATTATATGAGTACATAATAACTTATCAATATTTGCTGTACATTTTACCTAAATTATTATCTCTTTGAGGTATAAATGATTTGTGTTGACGGTTTCCTTTATTGTGAACAATCCTGACATTTTGTAACATTTTTGTAGTCCTCTTACATATGCAAGTTCGGCTTTTCAGTGTTCCCAATTTTAGTGTTTAATTTTTTGTTTACTTATGATAACTCTTTTTTTTATGATATCCACTTTTCTGAGTCAGCCGCTGGATGACACAGAACAACTGGGAGACCGCAATCCCCTTCTGTCTCTCTCGGGCTCCCACCCGCTTAGCTTCCTAGACCTTCCACCGGTTTACACCGAGGATCTACCACACACACTCAGCTCAAGCAAAATCCCTCACACGCAGAAAAACATCACTTCGGTTTTTTTTCCTTCCAATTTCCATTAAAATAAAAGCCTTCGTGCAGAGCAATAGCTCTTTCCCCCACAGGCTCAACACATTAAATCCTCAGCAGATTAGTTAATCAGTTCGTTCAACACAAATATGGCTCGAGCTATTAAATGGCGACATGTCCCCTTGTTTCACAAGTCATCACTTCCTGCATATGGATGAGTTCTGTCAATCATTTTTTACATGGATTTTCAATTCCATTTCTAATATAGAAATTTATACGTGTGCTGTGCGAAATTGCCAGAAAATATCACTAGATATGAAATTATGACTAAATATATTGTCACTAACTGCAGGTGTACTTGCTAAAGGTGATCGCTATCATTTAGTACATTAGAATATTGTATGCAGAATTTCATTTTAAAAATTAGTAACCCCATTATACTCTATATGTGTACAGCTGTATAAAAGAACTACATAATTCGCGTCTGATGATCACAACACGTTGAGAATAATTTACATCAGGGAATGTACGCGAGGAGTGAGTGGCGATGGGAGCAGCCGAGGTTGCCGAGCGATGCTGAGTTTAATCGCTGGGTCGCCCAACTGCTCCCGCCTTAGCCTCCAAACTGCCGTGTACATTCCGCGAACTCCCGTTGTTCTCACGCAAATACGCCTATCTGTTTGAAAATGGTTATACTTGAATTTAAAATGTTCACGTTACGGAAATTCTTAAACAAAACTTATTGCCATTAACATGTTAGCATATAAGACATACGATTCTCTTTGCAATTTTAAAATACTGAAAATAGAATGGAGGTGTCACCTCCAATCTTTCTTCCTCATTTCAATATAATTTCTTGCGCCCGCAAATAATTTGAACAGTCACATGTTTCTCCGGTTTGTAAGGTAATTTTAAATAAATGTGCTTTTACCTGAATGGACCAGAAAAGACTAAAATTCTTGTCAAATGTGCCAAATTTCCAAGAAAGCTGACTATGACTTTGTTGTATCAAGATGCTTAAAAAATAGCATAGATTGTGAGGATGAACAGCAGTACATATGTTTGTCATGTAAG
>JBCAUI010509150.1:0-25578 GCA_038406195.1 Haplosyllis anthogorgicola | reverse complement strand
TTTTGGCCCATGGACTGTCTTGGTCTGTCCCAGTCCAAAATCCATATTTTCCAACATGCCAAAAATGCATCCCATAAAAGTCATAAAATAGCATTAAATAAGCAATAGGATGAATATTAGTGCAGATAGACACTAAATTCAGAAATCTGTGTGGGAAAAGGAGACTGACCCCCCCCAGGATTGGTGGCAGGTGAACTGGCCTAACCTTAGACAAAGCTGGCACAGCCTAATGCATGCATATGGACCCCCCACACACACACACACCACATTTAAAAGGCCTGCAAGAAATTCTGAATTTTCCAGTTCTGGACTGCTGGTAGAACATGTTCAGACTTGTTCAGCAGACAGACACCCCCCCCCGTCAGGAACGTGACACTTTCGCCTCTTAAATTTGTTAGTAGTATGATTATGTGAAATCTAACGACTACAGAGTAACGATTTTTTTCCATCACTATAGATTGAATATGTCCGTAAACTGAATGCGTCTAAATTTACGAGTGCACGGCGATAGCCCATGAGGGTAATAATACACATTCTGGTATTAGTACTCAATTGGTATTGGTATTAATGGGTGATTCTAACGAGTTGATTGATCAATGAAATGTTATAAAGTCAGAGTAATTACGTCTGCAGAGAATAGTGGTACTGCGAGTAATGTAGATTGACCTATTTGTTGCTCTATTGTAATGCGACTTCCGACACAAATGGAAGCAAGTTCTTGGACTGTGATTTTATTAATATGGTGCATGTAGCGTTCGCGTTTCTATGTCTCATTTGTCATAAGTAAAATGGGTAATGTACAGATTTGTATCTGCGATATAGAAGACATTGTGTTTGTAATGATGCTTGCATTTTATGTACATCCGCCGAACCAACGTCACGGAGGCCTCTTAAGACAACTCTTGTGAAACGACGTGGACAATATAGACAATTTTCAGAACCCAGAACAAGCAATTCCAATGTGCTAATATTATGTAACGTTTCATAAAATGAATTCTACAGGTATTCGGTGCATTGTCGGAACAAATTTCCTCCGCCTTAAAACTTAAAAAGACAATATTTTATTGACCCTCAAGCTTTCAGCAATGAAGGTCTATGTATCGGACGAAATCTACATTTGTGTTCTGGGCCGCCATTGCAAAAAAGTTGACCAGGACACCCCCCCAACCCCCTACCCCCACCCCAGACTGGGGAAAATCCATTTCTGGCCATTTCAGATAATTATAGGAAAAAGTCGGGGGAAGCATGAGGGTCAGTGCTCCTTATCGGGTCACGTCGTTGTGTTTTTACAGTTAAAATGACCAGCCTGATTAAATGAAAATGTATGAATCTAGCAATAATGTCTTAATGATGTAATAATAATGTAATAATGTCATAATGTCTTTCTAAAGTATTTCTTTCCTTGTTGTCTTTCCCAATGCTCGATAAACGCCTTTTTGTCAAAGAAAACGAAGCATTACAACAGGTTTCGAGGAGCTGCTTCATGATGTACTATGGTCCGCAAACACGTATGTAACTCGAAAAAGTTTATGGATGAAGTATTACATAAAATAGAAAGGGAGATAACAATTAATTCGACGACTGCATGAAAGGAAGCATGTTGCACGATGGTCAGGAGCAGAACCATGATTTATGATGAAGGCTCTTGAGGTTTCAAAAAAAAAAGAAAAGAAAGAGTTCTTTCGTAGAAATGGGACATTGCCGATTTCTAGTGAAGCATGCAATAATGTGTCTGCATGCAATTATCTCTTTGATGTTGAGTTTGTAAACAAATGGAAAATTACCTAATGCCATTCCTTTTTGGCAATACCCAAAAACTGTAATTTATGTTCATTAAGTAATTGTCTGAAATTGGACGCAACTTGAGGAGTATCCATGACTATTGTGGACGTATTTCACATGCTTCATGGACTGATGAGCATTCCAAATTGACTTTGACCAAAGAGGGTTGCATTTGTAGTTTCCAACTCATGATTTTTATTTCAATTTGCGAACAGCAGAGTTAATGCTATCGAGCAGAGGTGAATGAAGATCCTCCAATGAACACCTCAATAGTTATTTACGTATATTTTTATCTTAATACATACATGTGACGTTTTAATAGACAACAACTAGAACAATTTTGGGCATAACAATTCAATCCTGTCAGCATTTTCTCTTTAAATTATGGTGTTGAGATGGAAATTAAGATAACGAAAGCATGTATAGAAAAGGATTTCGTGTGCTGGTGACTTTTTTAGTTTATTTAATGTCTGGACCACGGATTCAATACCTTTGTTTTACATAATAATTAACTGGCTGTTATTAGTGTTATGGGAATTATTCTATCACGAAGGAATTAACTAGAGTTGCATTATTAATTATACCCTTGTGTGAAGACTCCCAGGTTAACTCC
The DNA here is from genome assembly GCA_038406195.1 of Haplosyllis anthogorgicola. Taxonomy (NCBI): domain Eukaryota; kingdom Metazoa; phylum Annelida; class Polychaeta; order Phyllodocida; family Syllidae; genus Haplosyllis; species Haplosyllis anthogorgicola. Next base: position 23,183 of record JBCAUI010509150.1, on the reverse strand, counting down.
TGTTGGTGCTTCAGTCAAGTTCGATTATGCACGAAACGTACATGTACATTATTTACTGTGTAACAGGCCATTGTCGTTAACAGATACTTAAATTTAAGTTTATCGATTAAAAGTATGAACAACTTAGTTTCCTTATTATTTAAACTTATTAATGAAATTTATACAATTACTTGTATACTTCAAACTGTATTATGTCTCATAAGAACACCAAATGTACAATAATTCTGCAAATGTTACTTTTACTATTAAATCTTAATGGAAAAATTGGTAGAACTGCCATCGAAAAGCTTTACAGTATTTATCGGTTATAGGTCCAACATGATCTTGTACCAGATGAAAAAATTGTTTAGGATTCTTCATTTTGGGAAGAACACAGCGAGAAATTCAGTTGACATACATGTAAGACAATGTTGCATAAAATTGCAGAATTCAGTAGCAACTTACTGAACGTGAAAGTCTAATTAGTAGCTGCCAAGAATGTCAAGCCTGTGATATTCTGTTGATCTGCAATCCCTTGGTAGAGTTCTTTATTATCCTGTAGGTTAGTTGTATCTACATTTATTTAAAACAATCTTTGTCAAACATGCAATGACCCTGTGAAGTAATTGACACCAAAGCGGAGAGGTACTACTCTCTGTTGACCAGTGGTGACAATTTTCATTAGCATAACAATTAGTCAGGATCCTCTGTCTCCCGCTCCTTAAAACCGTGTTGCATTTAACAATTTTGCCAACATATTCCCTGAAAGGGAAGTCTAAGGCTTCTTGAATGGGGCTTAGAGAATATAAATCCCATCAGTTTTGGAACAATAGAATTCCATGCTGTGTTTTTATGCACGTCGACAACAAAGCATGGAATTCTATTGATCTTTAATGCCATCATATGGATAGAAACTCGGCTGCTATTTTGGAATATTTTAGCAATATTCATTAAAGATAAGTATACTTACGTTTATTGTGCTATGGAATACTATAAAATCGTGTCTCATATTCATGTAGTCCGCAAAACCATTCAATGATTAAGACTTTTTTCTCTTTCTCGCGGTCTGACCATTTTTGTTAGATGAAAGCGCATTCAATTTAGCAGATAACTTGTGATGCGATCATTTAGTGTTACAAATGGCCGTGATAAATCCAACCTGCTATATTAACTTAAATGATCTGTTTGCCTAAGGTTACACGTAGCAATTCATTGTCATTCATTTGAGTTGCTCAGTCTTTAGTAATGATACTTTAAAGCCCCAGCAGCCTGTGTAATGGGAGTTGTGAAAATGAAGCAGTGACCAAATTCATTGATTCTCTCAATTCCTTTAAAATTTACCCGTGACCCCATGGATTTTATATGATAACCTTACATGTCTGCAAATGAAACTTATTTGTGGCGTCATCGAAGCAAACAGATTGAAACCATGACTTGAATGCAGATAAAGCTATCAAACCTTCCGTTCAAAACATTGAAAGGAATTTCCAGCTGGTCTGTATGATATTTCCTGAAGTTGTTAAAATATCGGGTTTCCAAAATTATTTCTTTTTGGTAAATAATAGTATTCATCCTGAGCCTTTACGCAAAAATAGCATTCCTTTAATATTCTATATTGTTTCCCAAAAGAAGAATCATGAACAGACTTTGCATCTTGTATGAGAGTTCGTCGAGAAGGGCTTCCATCAAAGTTTTAGATATGGACGTACAAGATTTCTGCCATTTAACACTGAAGAAAAATAATATGATTATTCACCGGATCACAAATGAAACTACAAAAGACTCATTCACTCTCAACATATTTCTGTACAATTTAAATTTAGACAGGGAAAGCTTTGTTCATTTTTGATGAACAAAAACAAGGCAAGTCACTCAGATAGAAGTACGAAGCAGGTGCAACAGATCTGAAGACTCGCATTTTACCATTTTGGTACCGTAGTCTATCTTAGTCCTGACATGAATCAGTTTTACTCTTAAATGTAGACTAGTTGATCAAGGGATCTTATTTTAAATATAGCCACATAACCTTTCATTGATACTGAGTATACAGTGGAAGAAAACCTTATTGCATCTGGTTATACATTTGACAAACTTAATATAGTAATTTTAATGGGTCGGTAATGGTATCCAGAGAGAAAAGTAATTGAGAATCCTTTCTCCCACATGTGGAACTCTGATATATTGTCCATGTATCAGCACTTACTTAACATGTGTATTCAGTGCAACAATAACATTACGGTGGTAGTAACATGTGTAAGGTGAAGAAAAGCCCCTGCTTAAGACGCCAAATGGAATTAAGTGGCATGAATAATTTTATTGAACTGCAGTGAGAGGCATAACAAAATGATCCTTTCTACCAGGACGATGTTCTCGCAAATTTAATTTGCACCTAGCAAGTGGATTACTGCAAGATTAAGTAGTGCAAGAATGGTGATAAAATGGATGGTAAGCAAGTCTGAAAGAAAGGTCCTTGTCAGATACAACCCAAGATACATTTAATCATTGAGAACCTGATCTTATTATCCTGCACTCTAGTGGCCAAGCACACAAACATAAATCAATGGATTTACCTACAACAATGCGGGGTAAGACTAATTATTTAATTCTTGCAGTGCCATCAATCAACCATAATTAAATCAATGCCAAAACGTTACTCTCACGATGGGGCTGATGAATCTGCTAAGACGTCAACTTCCTTCATTTGTACAAGCAATCCGAGGCAATTAGAGAAGAATAATCTTCTGTTCTTACATGAGATTATATAATATACATTTATCTCTGAAGATTTGGTGACGTTTGTTTGAAGTAAGTTCAAATGTCAACTGCTAATGATTTTACAGCTCCTGAAAATTTTAAACAATAGCTAATCAAAAGCACAGCGTGGACTTTTTTGTTCCCTCTTTTGTTCTGAACGGTTCCAAATTGATAGGAATTTCAGCAGGAACTGTTGATGGTGCAACGAATTTCCTTCAAAAAGTCTAGAGGTCTCTTATTGCTTCCTTTCTTATTTCGTAAGTGTGGGATCAGGTAACTGGCAATGATCTTTAACAAATGAATGATTTTATCACCAGGTATTTAAATGAGTACTTTGCAATGAACTTTAATACAACTCCGACTTAATTTACATGGATTTTTAGTCCTTCTCAGAAGTGTCTCCAATAGAGATTCTGTTCCAAAAACAGAACCGGGTTGACTAATCGATTAACTCCGCTGTTCACAATAATCAAAACGACACTGTCTTGCTTTAAAATAAGTGTGTTTTAACCTAGTGATACTAACAGTCATGCATTTTAAGATCTTCAAAATATAAACCTTTAGTGTACGCTTGGTATGTGTTGAAGAGAAGGTAATTTACCTTAATAGAAACAACTATTCATATTCATATGAGAAGTTTTCGTAACAGAAACTGTATCGACTGTGGTTAAAGGAAAGAAAATATAATAGGTTTTCTTTCAGAACAAAACTCTAAAAGCCTAATTAGCAGCTGTCAAGGCATGTCATGCCCGTCGACTTGCCCGTCCCTAGGGTAAGGGCACTTCCCCAGTGGCCTCTCTTACTCCCCAACCTGTCATGTCCTCCTGCCCCATAAAGCAGCCAGGTTCCTGGAATCCAGATTTGCTTAAGACGATCCTCATGCAAACATGCAATGATCCTGTGAAGTAATTGGCACCACCGAGTTGAGAAATTCCCCTTTGTTGGTCCAGAAGGCCACTTTTCATTGCAAAAACAATTAATCATGTAACTTTTGTCCTTTTAGCTGTGAAGGTCCTTACAGAAAGTGCATGTACGAAACGCGAACAAATGATTCGTGAGTAAAATAACCTCTTGCTTACCGTAGTTATACATAGAAATATATCTCACAATATATATCTCACAATTACGTTGTACAGGAATAAAAATATGGTTAACATTTTCATAACAAAAGCAACGAGGTATGACCTGTCGGTGCACAGAGCCTCGTACCGTATTCTTACCAAAGTTGGACATGAGGTTTAATTATTTTTTATGTGAAAAAAATATTTACCTGAAAGTTTTTGTTCGTACTTGGGAGAGACATTCCATTACAGTTGTTGGGGTTGAAGGAGTGAATGCATGTCACTTCTTCCATAAATTTACAGTTGGTTTTCTTAAAGGCAGAAGATGCTAACCACTGTCAAAGCAAGCAGCTCTTTTGAACCTGTACATTGCATGATCTAATAAATGTGTAAAATAAACAAGATCAATTTCTTTTCCTCTGTAAATTAAGGCTTTTTGGAGATATTACAAACTATAAAAATCATGCAAAGTCCAATGAACTGCAAGTCAAATCGTGTTTTGGTTGTGAACGCCTTAACTGTGAAAAAAAATTGTATCGAAACTTTAACACGATACCTTATTTTTGGTAAAATAAAGCTTAGCATTGTTTCAAGGGTGTGACTTCACACTGTAATTAAAAAGTCAATAACCGGTACCGGAAAATAAGGCTCATTAAGCCGTTGTATTCTGGGAATGCACGGCTTATTGTCTTCAACTAGGAGTTGGTAGAAATGCTGAAAGTTTGCAAAGGTCCGAGACCCCCCCCCCCTCCATCAGTGAACTTGGTGAATTTGCAAAGGTCCGGGACCCCCCCCCCCCCTCCTCAGATTAGGGGAAATGCATTTCTGGGCATTTCAGATCATTTTAGATACTTTGTGGAAAAAAAATTCAGTGTATTTTGCTATTGTACTTAGACTTTATGGAGTTTGCTCAAGGTACATACATTGAATTGAGGGAGCTGGCTCAAGAGACAAACAGTGAGTTTAGGGAGTGGGCCCAAGGGTCAAACAGTGAGTTTAGGGAGGTCTTAAATTGACTTTAAGACCTAATTGGGTAAAAATCATTACTTTAGATGGGATATCTAAGTAAATTGTCACTTTTAATCCCTTTAAGACTTAATTGGACAGAAATTGTTACTTTAGATGGGATATCTAAGTAAATCATCACTTTAAATCCCCTTTAAGACCTAATCGGACAAAAATTGTTACTTTAGATGGGATATCTAAGTAAATCGTCACTTTAAATCCCCTTGAAGACCTCATTGGACAGAAATCGTCACTTTAAATGGGATATCTAAGCAAATTGTCACTTTCAATCCGCTTTAACACCTAATTCGGCATAAATAAAATTGTAACTGGATTGTCTCATTTTCGGACAGTGTTCAAACAATTCGTACTGTAAAACCTGCTTAAATTTCCTTCTCTATACTTCATATGTAATCATTACCGTAACGTAGACGACAGTTTTTATTTAAGAATGTATCCATAAAATACTTATATGTTGTTTGTCTTATGTTTCGAACGAGGAAAAAACCAAAAAAGTTCCTTGTAAATTAATATATAAAAGCGGGAGTAAATTTCCAAAACACAAAATTCGTGCAGTTTTCGTCGCTGCTATTACAATGAAGATTTTCCTGGCTACGGCTTTGATTTGATTTGATTTGATTTATTTTCGTTCACATAATTAAATGACGTGTTTACAAACAACTGACTTATAACTCAACAACCATGTGTTGACGGACATCATACTATAATTATGCAAACGGGATAGAGACTAAACCTATTGGTTGTTCTGACTGGTCAGCATCTTTATCCATATATGTATTGTTATTTATGTTATTTCTTATATAATAATATTTTCAAAATATAACAAGTGTGCACAAAATTACACATCAACCGATGAAGAAGTGAGCCACATGCAGTACACAGTAATGATACTCTGTTGTAAATAATACTTCTGACCCTCAAGTGTATTACATCATGTTTACAAAAAGGTTCTATGTTTTGGGTCATATAAAATACCAAACCATCCATCTCTTAATTGCTATACAACAAATAAACATTTTAAATTATTGCTTGATTAAGAGATACATGTATATATAATGATTAATAAAATTAAGTCGAAACAAAACGGTCTCCATGTTCTCTGTTTCAGAAAATGGGTTGTGTAAAATAAAAGAGAAAAAAAAGAGATTAATACAAATTTTACTACCACATTAGATATTTAAAAAAACCATCAAGTTGAAGAACAAAAACAAAAGGACACATATATAGCGAGGATGTCTTTGGTGTACCACAGAGTGTTTTATCAGTTCACTTTTGAAGAAAAATGCTTTGATTTGCTGTTTTCTTACATGTATTCATTCCTACGTTTTTCAGGTAACATGTCTTTTACCTATACTTAGCATTTTGAAACTTTTCAAGATACATTATAGTGTACAAAGTTACCATTTGACCAAAAAACTCAGTTCGATGAAAAATTATTTAAAATTGTAATTGTGATCTCTTCAATGTACAAGGCGATGAACATACATGAGCAGGGTTTTTTTAAATTTTCCTTTTTATTTACAGGTCCAACGTGAACGTAATGTACCTGGTGTTTCTACAAAAGATGGAAATAACAGTATCTGTTTCGTCGAGCAGACCTATGTGCCTATTGCGTTCTCTAAGGAGTATTACGTAAGTTAGGCTCTTTACCGCCCGCATATGCGGGAAGGTAATGTTTTCAGTCGTGTCTGTGTGTGTGTGTGTGTGTGTGTCTGTCTGTGTGTGTGTGTCTGTCCAGGCTATACCTTTTGAAGCGTTTGACCTAGGAACTTCATTTTTAGTATGAGGGTACATCTTCATAATATCTAGATCAAGTTTGAGTATCAACATCATTGGGTAAAGTTCAAGGTCACAGCAATAAAAAGTGTCAAAATTTTTAGTGTTGTCCACTAATATCACATGTTATGATGTTTGAGACAAGTAAATGGGGTCAAGGTTAAAATATAGGTCAAGGTCATTTGAAGGTCAAATTTCTAGATTTTTGTATTTTTTTTCATGTTTTAATTCCTATTTGCGTTTTAATGACTATTTGTGAAGTGGGTGGTTTGGCCTTTGATTGGAAGGCATTCTTGTTTTCTAAACTGAAAATGGAAAACAAAGATTTGATCACCCATTTCATTGTTTTCCCATAACTTCTAAATGACACAAAATGGAAAATTGAGATCGCACAACCCATTTCATTGTTTTTCTGTTTACATCTATTCCATGGAACTAAAAATGATGAATTAAGTCTTTGTTTTCCCCTTTTGTATTAGTTTTTATTCATTTTAATACATGAAATGTGTCTGTGATACTTGAAAACATAAAAACTGAAAAATTACTAAATGAGTGATCAAATCTCTGATTCCTGTTTTGTGTCATTTCAAAGTTAGAAAAAAACGGAAAACCAGGAAACAGGTGGTCGAATCTCCGTTTTTCTGTTTGAAAATTGTAACTTTAAAACGTTTTGGCCACTTCATACACTGATCCCCCTCTCTACCCCCAACCCAAATCCTGGATCTAGGGAATGCAGTGGCTAGTTCAATTTGTGTTCTACGTTTTTACACTGCCTATGCCTAGTGGCTTTCCGATAAGTAAGTTTTCATTTTCATTTCACTTTCCTTGCTATGAGCACTGTATTTTATGCGATTATGTACAGTCCTTTGGAAAAAAAAGAAAAGAAAAAGGATAGTAAAAGGATATGCAAATCCGGCGGTACACTCTTTAAAGTTGAGATACGGTAAAAAGTTTTATTGTTCTTTTATTGCAGCCACGATGGGTTTGCTCGTAACACAACACATTACCGAACTGATGCAGCGAATGCACTCACTTCAAAAATCTGGCGACCTTTGTGACCTTACATTGACCTCATCTGAAGGAACCGAAGTCAAAGTTCATCGTATTGTTCTGGAAAGCTGTTGCGCAAAGGATTTAACCCAGAGATTATCAAGAGACAACCTAATATTTAACGTTAGTGACATATCAACGGAAATCTTGGAATCCGTTGTACATTTTATGTACACAGGTGAAATACTGCTAGAAAGTGGATTTGTACTGGACACAGTTAGTGCGTATCAAAAATTCGGATTGAAATCCGCTCTTGAAAAATTACTCAGTTCTAAAAGTGATGTTGCTGCTCCTGACTTAGCAGCATTGAATAATGTTGAAGAAGTTGCACAGACACATGTGCCTGCTTCATGTGGTGATACTGGAGTTGAAGCAAAACGAAAAGGGAAAATTGGCAGCAGTAAACGTAAGCCGGCAGCCGTCCACAAGAAAAGTAGCGAAACTCGGGAGAGTCCTGAACCTGGTGCTGTGAAGACGAAAACGGGTGTGCCGGTTAAAGGAAAAGGCATTGCTCAAAGACGCAAAGAAACGGTTCCGAGTGAAAGGTAAGAAAGTACTTCATGGTGAATTCAATATGCAATGCATCTTAGTGTACTGGAGCAATTAAAGAATGAAAGAAACTTTTAAAGTCCCAATCTCTCCGACGGTTAGCATAGCTTAATTTCAGCCTCAGAGAAAATTTGGCTTGTTGTGTAATTTCATCTCTTTAATTTAATTCCCATAAATCACATATATACCGTAAATTGCTGATTTGACACGCACTCCCAAATTGACGCACATCCCCATTTTCATCCTTTGCAGCACTTTTTTGAAAGTCATTTACGGAACTTTTCACCATCCTAACTTGTTGACTGCATATTGTGGGTTCTAGTCTTTATGTATGTTATTTATTTTAAGTGACCAAATAAGGAAGTCAAGATGTCTTAGGATACATGGCATGGATTTTCAGTTTTGTGGTCATTTTATATTGTTACATGACATGGGGGGTTGGGTTGCCAATCGTTAACAAGTTTTCTGAATAGAATTTGAAATGTAGCGCGGTGCGAAAAATAGGTGTCACGTGCATGCGTGTCAAATCGGCAATTTACGATAATTGAATTTCATGCTGGGCTATGGAGGCGAATAATATCTTACTCAACGCAGAACTCAAATTGATAAAAAGTTCATGACCTGAACGCGGTGGCTACAAAATCACTTGTATCTAATGAAAAGTTTTTTTTATCATTAATACAGTCTAGACGAAAAAACTGAGCTGGGTGTTGGTCTGCGCAGATCTAGCAGGCGATGCAGCAGTCGATACAGACGATCTGATGGAATGGATGAAGTAAAAGAACTGGCATCAAATGTTGAAGCGCAGGGAGATCAAGTAAAATGTAATGATGCCGTTTACTGATAAATTGACTCTACCTTAAAAAAAGAAGCCCTGCTAAGTGGCTAGTAAAATATATTACTAGCAAATTGATTTCACTAAAGTAGAAAAAATGTGGACCGTCAAATATGTGCTGCAAGAAGAACAAAATCAGCGGCTATTACTAGCCTAATTTAGTGCATTTGGCAAAGCCTTATCCAATTGAAGTCCGTTAATTGAAGCCCAAACAGATAACAAATATCAATAAAACTTTTTTCAATTGACTTGTGAAGAAATCGCTTGATATACCCAACGCAGCCGTATTTTGCCATGTTTTAGGTGTCGTAAAAATGTATTTTATTTCGGAAATTCGATTTCAAAGTGCGGCGGGAAATATAATCCAAACAATCCAAGCCTAAGAATTTCATGGAATATCGTTTTGTAATTTGCAGCTACAAGCGATCAGGAGAACCTCAAATCAGATATAGATGCTGCAGCACTTCTACAGTACATGTCAACTATAGATCCGAACACTTTTGGCAAGATAGGTGAGAATTTCTATTAATCGAATTTTTTGTAGCATAAAAGATGTTGACTCTCAACCACCACATGAATAGTTTAAAATAAATGTTACAGTTGATCAAATGGGTGAGATTTCAAGGCCAGACCACCAGCACTTTAAAAATAGTGTGGAATGCCTGTTTGCTTAACACTACCAAACGGTTCACCTTTACACGGGATATAAAGCAGGCTAAAAGACAAGGGCGTGATGAAAAAAGCCAAAATCAAATAGCCAGTGATTTAGCAAATACAGTAAAGCTTGTCTTGAACGGAGCTTGTTGTAAGATTTCTTTTAGATTTGTTTGTCCACTATCAGATGCATCAGAAGATGTAAGAGACAACACAGGTCACAAGGAGACGGAAGAAAACAAAGCAATTGAAAGAAATGAAGAGAAACGTCCCGAACCTTACAAGAAGCGAATTCTGAAGAAACACAACAAATCACAGTCAGATGACAAAAGGTTCGTTGCATTTTCACTTTAAAATAACTGGAAGCAACTCAAAATGTTCTGTCACAAATAACTTACTGTATTTACCCGAATTGAGGCACCCGGTGCCAGGACCAAATTTTTAAGAACTCGAAACACTAAAATATAATAATTGCAAAACTTGAAATTTGTGTGCTAATTGTCAGTTATTAAAGTGATCAACCATTTTAAAAAGTTAACTTGGCTTGTTGCGTAATTTACTTGGCCCGGCCACATCAAACGTTTAAGTTTACTTTTGTGCCAGAGTTGCAAATAAATATGTCTTCAACCAGAAATTTTGTCTCAAAAAATACGGATGTGCCTCAATTAGATAGGATAAATACGGTACATGTTCTGATGTTGATGTATACTAAATGCTATGTAAGATTTTCATAACATTGGCAGTTGAACTTGAATCGCTTGTTTGGTGCTTCATACATATTGGTTGGACATAGAGGAGATTATTCAATTATGTGTCGCACAATAATTTCTAAATTTATTTTTATGCATTTGTGAATAATCTGTTGTCTGCAGTTTCAGATGTAGGCGATGTGACGAAACATTTGAGACTGATTTGGATCTGCGCACGCATCGGAAGCAGAATTCGTCGTGTCGGCGCAAACTCCTGACATGTGATGTGTGTAAAGTTCATTGCCTCGGTGAGAAGAATAAACTGATCCACATGTGGAAGAAGCATGGAAAACCGCTGGAAGAAAACTCCAAGTATCAAGTGATATGTTGTAAGGTATTATGTTTTTTATTTCATTGTTTGGTTTACATTTCCCACCGCACTTTGAAATTGGGATTTAAAAAAGAAAAAAAAGAAAATATATATGTGGCTGACGAAACACTTGTGCATGGCAAAATATGATTGCCTCTGACATGATTTGTTGGAAGATGATTAGGAAAATCTCACTTTCATTGATATTTGTGAACAAATCGCCACACTTTGAAAATCCTGAAAGTGCAATGCAATCCAAAGAATTAAAAAGAGCCTTAGAAATACCTAGTACTTTTTAACCATGGTTTAAACGGAAATATAAAAAGATTGAAATTAGATAACGCTATGTGGCTTGTATTTAAAGTTGTTTTATGCGAGATCTTATGGATCCAGTTATTATGATGGAGTGGGGAGATATTTGGTGTCAAAAAGAGGCAAAAAATAACCCAGGGCGCACCTGTCTGCGCATCTGAATGGATCCACCACTACCAACATTTCTTATTGTCGTACTCAGGAACCTGACTGCGGATTTAGGACGTTACATTCGTTCGTGATGAGACAACACACCGTCGTGCATACAGTGAACAGACCATACTGCTGCGAGGTAAATAATCGAGACTTTATGACAAAAATTGTTAAACTACAAGAAGACTAAGACCTAAACACAAAATGTGTCCAGTTACTGGTTAATGTTTAATAAAAAAAAGTTACTGATTTGGTCCAATGAAAATGATGGGGCATGAACACATAAACCGTCAAGCTTTAATACTTTATTGAATGTTAACAGTATGAAGAATCGCTCAAATCATCTTTAAAAATTTCAGGGGTATTTTATTCTGATATTTTTGGCTCATTTGGCATGCCAAAGAGCCTGTGGAATCATGAATTGTCCGTCATCCGTCGTCCGGCATTGTTGTCGTTGTCCAGTGTTGTCGTCGTTGTCTGTGCACAGGTGCTCTGAGAACAATAATGATCATAGAGACTTCATATCTTACACACATATGCACCTATATCCTATCTCAACGCCTTGCACAAATTATGTTGCTGTGACCATTATTCTCAATTTGGCAGCCATATTTGTTTTTTTCTTTGAACCTTAATCCTGGATATGCAGTTAATGATACAGACTTCATATTTGGTAGCATGATGCACTGACATACCCTCTTTATTTTCTATAAAAATTATATTAATACCACGTATATTTCTAGTTTGGCAGACATATTTGTGTTTTTCATAGATCATATATTTGGGATTTGATCTTAGACACTTCATTTGTATCCATGTGATATTGTAACCAATATTGTCTTGGTCTTTCGATAATGCCAAATGAGCTCAGGTCCATCTGGACCTATTTTTCTCTGTGCAACATTGATTTAATAAATATATATATATAGCCTTAGCAAACTAATGTATTACAACTAGAAGTACAAATAATGAAACAATTTCAAGCAGTCTTCAGTGTAAACTATAAACTTGTATCGTTTTTAATGTACATTCAATTTCACGTGTCCGCCCAAAGCAGTTGGATTATACTGTAACAAGGAACAAATTACTGAACAAATATACATGTATGTATTTACATCGCACGCATTTGTCGGTGCTTATTGTATTCCTTCCTTTGTATTTGCTTAGATTATTTCATTAGTTTTTCGGAAATTTGAACCTGGTAGCATGGACGGATGATGTAATCTGTTCTGTTAGTAGTAACTCGTCCGTCTTGTGTTCACATGTTTCAGAGGCTCACCACTTGTATTGTACATATATATCGATTGCCTTGTACCTTGTACAAACATTTTTTTTGACACGTGTGCCTGACATCAGTTTAAATAAATATCATTGTATATTTACGGTTTGTTTTGTAGTTTTATGACTTTGTAGATTTCCAGTTCAAGTCAAAGAACCATAAAATAGATCTACATCTGAGATCAAGAATTAATGTTCGGATGAATGTGGTCGCTGTGGCTTGCCGCGCCAGAATACTGGGGTTTAGTTAAGAATGTAGTAAAATATTAACAATTACTTTAGTTGGTGCAATCAAAAAACTAAAGCAGGTTAATCTCTGAGTTGTCGAATAAACATCATACAAATGAACATGCCTAGTTTCCATTGGCCTGGTCCAGCTTCTCCTACTTCAGAACGTTTCCATGGCAACTCCATGTGACTACACTTTTACTGTTGTCCATGTACTACAGATCTACAGTTGAACCCCTTTTGCGAGGACCCTCGATTGCAAGGACACCATGCCATTCATGGACATTTCAGCTCCAAATTTAACATAATCTAATGTAATTCATGGACACCATGTCATACGTGGTCCCCGGACACCTCATTTAATCTAATTGATGGACATACACCCCAAAATTTTGTGAAATGTTTTTATATTAGGATATGATAGAGACCAAAGTCTACATCCATAATTACGCCTTGTATACAGCATACATAAATCCATTAAAATAACTTTTGCAATTTTTGTATGCATGTACACATGTTCACATACATACATACAATGCATGCCTAAACTGAAATATGTTATTTCTACTTGTCATTGCTGGGAAATAGCATTGGAACATATTGTGAATGGTGTCCTTCATTAGCATGGTAATACGGGGGCACTAGTACTGAAACCCCTTTTGCAAGGACACCATGCCATTCACGGACATTTTCGCTCAAATCCAAAGTGTCCTTGCAAAAGGGGTTCAACTGTATTCCCCATTCCCAGTACAGTCATGGGGGGGGTGGCTGGTTTAAGTTTCCATATCAGTTATCTTAAAAAATGTAGCTCTGCATATTATCAACAGATGGCAGCATTGGTCTCAAATTCGTTGGGGTGGGTTACAGCTGGAAAATTTTGTTCCAATTTTTGCAATGGCGCACATTTTAAAACGTTCACACATCTTGAGATAGCTTTTCGTTTGCTTTAACTGGTTAATTTGGTCCAAAGCAATGTCTTCATGCACGGAAAAAGAAAACATAGCTCAACACGGGGGTGATGGACAGCGTCGACGATCACGAAATCTATCTGAAACCTTAGCTGCGGTAACAATTTACTGAAGTAGACAATCTTCATGTTTATCTCGTTTGGCATGTTCTGTTAGTCTATCAGGGTTCCTACAGCTTCTGGAAATCAGTGAAAATTAGGAGACGTTTTTCCAGTCAGGAAAAAGTCATGGAATTTTGTGATTTTAATTAATTCTCATTTCTGAGATTTAGCAATTTTTACTAGTTTATTGACTTTACTTTTCTGGAAAATTTTAAGCCTTTGCTGCACTTGGAAAACATCCAGCACACTTGTTATTTTTACATATTTAAATCAAGTATTTTGTTATTTGTGTGTCTGGAAAAAAGTCTGGAAATACTGGAAAAATCAGGGAAAAGTCAGGGAATTTCATCACGAAGAAGATGTAGGAACCCTGGTTATTAATATAAACAACAGATCTATTTGGTAAAAAGTGTACAGTTTCGATCCAAATACAATGTAGGAAATTTCATGTTGGTTTATGGCTTCTAGCTCAAAAGGGGGTCAAATGTGTTAGTGTCATACTCTGTCTACTCTGATCTCTGCTTGTCAAGATCTACCGGTACGTTTTTTTTAACACTGGACAGTGGGCACTTTATCCTTATAAATTTATAAGCATATTAGCTATTCATATTGTACGATGACTAAACTGCAGAACGTGCGTAGCCTTTCCGTAAATCAAAAGAAGATGCCCAGTTGTGGGATGTGCTGCAGTGGTATATCCAGGGGGCCCGTCCCTCGCACCCAATTTTTGGGGCCAACTACATATTGGCTTTTTCCCAAAGCATTGCAAGATATTTAATATTCCCCGGCAATTTAGACAGTGATCCAGAAAATAACACTTCCAAGATTACCGGCCTAAACATAATCCTACATTTATTACGAGGTGATGGAAACAGATCCAGTGTCAAATGTAAGTTCAAACATGGTTTGTCAAATTGTTTTGCAGGGTCCATCTATTGAAGACTTCATCATCCTAAAGGCCATAAGCAGAGGAGCGTTTGGGTAAACATATTCATTTCATGTTAAACAGTTTAAAACTTTTGCCTATTACTTATGCCCAAAGTTCCTTTGTGCCCATGTAGCACAAAGAAAAAATATGCTCTTCAAAATGCGTCTTCCGTTTTAGGAAAGTGTATCTAGGATGCAAGAAGACTCAGCCCGACAAGGTGTATGCCATTAAAGCTATGAAAAAGGACGACATGGTTCAGAAAAATATGATACAACAAGGTAATCTCATGTGTTAGCTGTGTCTGTAGCAATTTAAATGTTAAGTAAAATAAGAGGTGTCGATGACTTCCATTGCTGAACTTATGATCTGGACTGAAAATCAATAACTAAGAGTATATATGTGATAGTATTGTTTCTTTTATTTTCAGTTATTGCTGAAAGAGATGCTCTTGCTATTTCCAAAAGCCCTTTCATTGTGCGTCTCTTTTATTCACTCCAATCCAGACATCAAATATTCTTGGTATGTTACCATTTAGACACCTTACACCTGTGCATTACAAATTAAATTCAAATACAGGTCGACATGTCCATGTGGGAAACATTTATGTTGCAATTTATGCTAAAAAGGGGTATTGTCTTATTAATCCAGGTGATGGAGTACATGATCGGGGGTGATGTAAAGTCACTATTGTCAGTTTGTGGGTGTTTTGAAGAGGCTATGGCCATAATGTACACAGCAGAAGTTATATTAGCTCTACAGTACTTACACAGGCACCACATTATACACAGGTACGAACAACAGAAAGCGAAAACGTTTGGTGTTGCACCTCTGTAGAAAATAATAAAATTGAGACACATCAACTGGTGAGTAATTTGTTGTATTATTTATGCATACTTTTCTTACAGGGACCTCAAGCCGGACAACATGTTAATATCCTCCACTGGACACATTAAGTTGACTGACTTCGGTTTATCAAAAGTGACT
This sequence comes from Haplosyllis anthogorgicola, assembly GCA_038406195.1. Lineage (NCBI taxonomy): Eukaryota > Metazoa > Annelida > Polychaeta > Phyllodocida > Syllidae > Haplosyllis > Haplosyllis anthogorgicola. Next base: position 7,488 of record JBCAUI010509150.1, on the reverse strand, counting down.
CTTAACAGACGTATGTTGCACATATATAAATTTAAGAGTGGCTTTGTAATTATTCCAGGCATAGTTTTCAGAGTAATTGAAAACACGATTGCGTAATGAAAATGTCTATACTGAATTAGAAAGTGATTCAATGATAATGGACCATTTCCACGTTCAAGCTACAAACAGAAATGTTTAACGTTTCGAATGTTTGTTTACAGAGCTGAGTATTAGCGATGTTGTGAGTACGCCATCAGTCATGAGTAGACCAAGTGATAACTACTTCCGAACTCCAGGACAGGTCCTCTCTCTCACGGCAAATTTTTCCTTTGTAAGTTGTTATGAAGTTCCCCATTCTGGAAATTGTAAAAATTTCACCCATAATTTGAGTGAGCCAGTAATTTGTGTAAAGTTTAATGGATGAACCAATTTCAAAAACGTACATCTGATACACTTTTAGGGGAACAACAAAAAGGTAGCACGACCACCTTACTTCAGTGAATACAGGAAAGTTAATCATGGATCAGCTTTTAGTAATTACAGTACACCAGATGTCAAGCGTATGCATTGTGGTAAGTTTCAGACATTGGCAAGTGCTGATTATTTCACAACTTGAGGCTCATTCGCACATTATTATTGACACTACAGTGAGAAATGTACATACACACACACACACACACACACACACACACACCAAAAATAAACATTTTTCACCATTGAAAATAAGACAAAGGTGTCAAATGTGTTTGTAGGCACACCACAAAGTGTAAGAACCCCACGGCCAGTGCAAAGCTTAACCCCAACACTGCAGGAAAGTCTTGAATGGAGGCAATCATCGGCAAGTGAGGCAAGCTCGCTAACTAACCTCGCCCGTAAGAGTCGCCTCAGTTCATGTGCCTCGGGAATTCCTGCACGTGCAAGGGACAGCACTAGTGCTATCGTGCAAGGTGACGTATTTGATGACGCTAAAGATCTTCAAAACGTTGACTCTTACAATGGCAAAGAAGGTCATGTGAAGTCTTGTGATGGAGATACTTCCCACAATGTTAGCAGTTTTAAAATTCCCACCGGAAAAAGTTTACCAAGGCGACACATTGTACATGGTGGTGATCATGGGGTGAAGGGCATTGCCTCCACCTCTTTTACATGCACCCCTGTCAACAAGCAAAACCAGTCAATCGTGACGGATGATGATACTCCGCATTTGTATCGCACCAAGCAAGCAATAGATAAATCTTATGCTGCCAGACATTTAGCAAGCATGCGTGATGGTTCTGATTCCGTTGATAGTTCCTTTGTAGAGACACCAGCCCAGACTGGGCCAAAAGATGTACCTGATATGGAAACGGTGTGCTTTAGTGACAGAGTGAAGGAGGATTTGACATGGAGCATCGAAGTGAAAAGGGATGTGGAATCGCCACCGCAAATAGATCTTTGTCTTACAAACCCGAAGATGTGTTTGACCATGTCGCCAGAGTACAACGATTCGTTTGTTCAAAAAAAGAGAAGGTATGACTGTGTTGAAAAGAGTCCAATCGCATTACGAGCCTCGTGCAACAACTCAACAGGACTTACCATGGAATTTCAACGAATTCACGTGAACAGTGATCCACCGGCAAAGCGGTGCAACTTAGACCTGAACAGTTCCCCAGTGCGATCTATGTTAAGCTTTCAGGAGAGCACTGTGCCGAATACACCCGATCATCCGGATAATTACTTTATAAGAGAGCCTATTATATTACAGTCTCCAAGCACACCTCGCAACCTCATTCCACAGCCGGCTTTTATCCACATTAGCAGTAGTCCAGTGTTAACAAATTCACGTAAATCCTCACAATCAAGCTCGGAACAAGATGTGGCATCTGGCACCAGTCTGCATCCAAGTACATCACCCGTAAGCTTAGACAGCAGCTTAAATAGGACAAAAGATGATTATCTAGACATATCTGGAACACAAGCCATACCTTCCAGCTCTCCGGGTGCAGATGTGGCAAATGATACAGAATCTAGTCTTGGCTCCGAACTTAACAACATGTCTAGTGTTTTCTATCCCAACCATAAAGAGAGCCCCTGTCAGGTGGCAGATGATCAAGGATCAAATTTAGCAATGTCTTTCAGCAACTCGACACACGATTCTAGTCAAAACAGCGTTTCTTTGGCCCAGGCTGATGAGAGTTTATCACAGCAGTCTCCAAACTGCTCGATTGCTTCAAATCCAAGTTCCATGCAGGATGTCAATGAGTCAGGTACCAGTGACCATCCTGAGGATCAGCATATGAGCCAAGATGTGAACGATAAATACTCTTCATTCATTGGAGACAAGTCGCCTTCAGAACAACTTGCTTGTAAAAGCCCTGCAACGTCCACTCCCCAGACGAATGAGTGCGACTTAAACAGAGAACTGTGTGAAGACAGTTACAAATTTCCAGCAAAGAAGCCCGTCAATAAACTGATCAAGAAGGTAAGTATTTAAATTTCGTGCATTTTACAATATTAGCAAAATCTGTACCATAAATGTATATTGAATTAATATTTTCTGCAATACCATTAATTTCTCAAAGAATTAACTTTTGTAGTGCCATTGACAACCATCATCTTTATGTCTGCAGTTCCCTAAAAGGACACACGGAGGATGATACAAATTTATTAACATTAACATAGATCAATTAACATCTTTATCACACAAAATATACTTGCAGGTCGCACATTTCAACAGTATGCCAAGTTCTATATCAAGCGGCTGTCACAGTACGGATTCCGATCACTCGTGGGCCTTCTCACAAACCCCATGCAACCATCGGGTCAGTAATCTCCAGCTGCACGGGTGCTTTGCTATCCTGCATTTACAGTAATCAATTAAGGACGTACAACTTAGATATATTTTGTTTTCAAAACTTGAAATGTTAAAGGTCCAAAAGACCAAAATGGGCATCAAATCAAGTAATTTTTCTACTGAAACTACATGCATTTCTGTATTCGCTTTAGAAAACCAGATTTAATGCACATGCAACACCATACAGAACACCGAAGAGTGTTCGTCGAGGTCGTCCACAAACAAATCCCGAAAGAATCCTTGGAACACCGGACTATCTGGCACCTGAACTCTTGCTTCAGCAGGGCCACGGTATGTTATTTCTGCACATATCGAATTTGTGAAAAATTCAAGGTTGCTTGCAGATCAACTTGACTCAAAAATTATGTTGCCGAGGCTAATGTAGGTAGACGGTATGAAATTTGCGTTGCCCTTTCGGCAATCTAGGTAAAATCTTGGGTTGCCTTAGACAATTTCAGGTCGTAATTTCGACTGGGTGAGTGACTAATTCGAGCCCTGTTCCTGTTGGTAAAGGAATTTGAATAGCACGAACTTAGATCAATGTAGCAATTGAAATGATGCTATTTCTTTTGCTTTTTGCAGTCATTGCTATTAAAAGATAATTTGTGATCATTTAGATGCATCGGTGGACTGGTGGGCACTTGGGGTTTGCCTGTTTGAGTTTCTAACTGGTGTCCCTCCCTTCAATGATGAGACTCCAGAAGCTGTCTTTCAGAATATTCTAAACAGAGGTAAGTGCTTTCACAAAGTGCCATACGCATTAGTTTGTTGAGATTAAGTGACCATGCTTGAGGTTTAAATTTTAAATGTTAACTTGTCATTTGGGCAAGAAAAATGATGTTGAGAGGAAGGTTGGAATATAGGGTCAGTCAGGTGTTGTTACTATCTGAAAACTTCTGTATTTCAATCACTATTGAATGGTTTAATATCCGTTAAACATGTTAACTTTCCTCATTGTTGAAACAGACATTCCATGGCCAGAAGGAGAAGAATCACTGTCTGAACGAGCGCAGTTGTGTATAGATGCGTTGCTAAGTATGGATAGTCAACAGCGGCCTACTGCTGAAGGTAGACGTCTGTCTTTTCTACTACTCATCTCCCGCTCTCTATTTGCATTTATCGCAATAGAAGAGAATTTTAAATCTTTAATCTGTATCCGTAAATAGTATAAGATAAGCAACGTTACGTTTTTTTGTGACGTTACTACCGGTAAATAAACCAAAAATGATAACCATAAAACTAGTGTTGGTTCAGGAAAATATTAACTGCAATACAGTCCTTAGGGTCAAAGTTTCATTTGATGGATTTGATTTCATTATCTGCCGGTCTAAAAACTTAAGGTTGAGATTTAAAAATAACATTTAAAGTAAACTTTTGCACCAAATTTAAAAGAGAGCAGGAAGCTTTGTTGTGCTTGCATGTATTACATTTTTGCGACAATATATGTATTGTATTGACGATTTTCTTATCATTTGGGTAAATTTCTATCAAAATACCAACACAGTAATTTTCTACCTTCTTTTCAGAATTGAAAGATAGAGAGTTATTTTCTGAAATTGACTGGGCACATTTACATGAAGCAGAAATGCCCTTCGTACCTTGTCCGGATAACTCAACCGATACTAGCTACTTTGATGGTAAGAAGTTTTACTTTATATTACACTCCTCCCCGGATATATCAATAATCGCTTATATCGATATCCCGCTTATATAGATACTTTTTTTTCCGCACCAAATTAATAGACCCTCATATTAATTGTTCCGCTTATATTGATATCCCGTTTATATCGATGCCATTTTCCCGCCAATTGTACCAGCTATTGAATCGATTTTTTGCTAATTTTGTAGCTTTTAAAGCCTACTTTTTACCCCAATCTGACGATATATCGGGGTATACAATTCTCATGTCATGATGGCATAGCTTAAAGTGACCGAGCCTTCAATTACCTAAGAAATTACCAGTTGCACATGTACTACTTTTTTAATTATGATGTTATGGTCAACTTCCAATTTAGGAAAATGTGGAGTGTGAAAGATACATGTTTTAATCAGATAGAAAGCCATTTTCAGGCCTCGACCTGAATCATGGACAAGATTTCATTGTCGTCCATTAATTTACATCAGCTGCCCTGAATAATTTCAACTAGAAAATTAGTAATTTTTGTCCGTCTAATTGATGTGTAAAAAATGACCGTCGTTTTGACATTTTGACTGTTTTGGTGGAAAGACGGTTGTTATGATCGAGGCCTGCATTTTTTATGTGTTGCGATGCATTTATAATGTCAATGATCATGTTAATGCCGCTCGTTGTACCAAGCCCTACTTCCTCTTTCAGCTCGAAATAATCTGCAGCATTTGAAGATGTCATCAATAGACCTTTAGAATATTTAGGCCTAATACGTGTAGTTTGTTAAAGGCGTTTTGGTTGATGGGGTTGTGGGAAAGCTTTGTGATTATGTTGTTTCAATGTGCCAATTTCGTAGATAGAATGGATAGGGGACACAAAGTTTAAAAGTAGGCGTATATGTTACTGTAAATGGTGCGATAATTTAGTACGCTAGACGTTTTGTGATATTTTCTCTACGAAAATTTGTCTGTTGATCAGACTTTGTTTACAAACTGAATTAAATTACAAGAGTGTTCAGGTTCAAGGGGGAAGAAAATAAAAGAGTATGCTTTAGGGCCTTGGCTTCAACCGCTACGTGATCGCTACAAAGTTTAGTAGTACAAACGGTAATGTTTTTGTTAGGCCTTTTTTTAATCATTTGGATTACATTGTACTGGCAGGATTTTCAAAGAGCGACAGCCGAAAAAAAACCAGTTAAAATTAAACTTTACCCTAAAAGGCCAAACTGTTCGTAAATATCAATAAAATTAAGATTTTCCCCAATTGACTTCGATTAATCGTGTCTGAGGCAATCGTATTTTGCCATGCAAACCATGTTTCAGCTGCCAAATGTGTTTTTGTGTGAACTCCTGATTAAAAAGTAAAGGAAATATAATCCAAACAATTAAATAAAAAAGCCTTCTCCGTAAAATGTAAACCATAAAAATAAAAAGAATACTATTTTTTAATGTTAAATTGTACACTCGTCCAAGATTAGTCACGCTTTTCTGTGGATTCATAGTCACGCTTTCCTATCTATTCAGTGCCTTAATTGTGATTTTCATCCTGATGTAATTTGACACAGATTCAGTTCAGACAAGGAAAACTCATTCGATTAGAGCCGCGGTAAAACATCTTTTTGGCGTCTTCTTTCATTACGGAGACTAAATCAGCAAATGCCTAAATGTATTGGGCTGAAAAATCAAATTTATTTAATTTGCCTGTCGGGTACATTTTCGTTTCCTGCTTGCTTTCTTTTATGTTAATTTCCATTTACAAACTTGCCTTTTGACAAACGAACTTAAATTTGTACAAATGCAGATCCTGGAAAAGAGTTGCTAATTTTGGATAATCTCTTTGTATTCTAATCTGTCTGTGATACCGTGTAACTCCTAAGATTTGTCATTTGTAATGACTTTATTTCAAAGTGAAATGTAACGTTTACACTAATTTTGGATAATTGAAACAATTTTTATATGCAATGAAAATCAAGTTATACAATATTGTACAGTGTCACAACTTGTAAGTAGAAATTTGATTTATGCCATTTTGAAAATGTAGATCGTTTCAGTTGCTTTTAATAAACTTCTTTACTCAGTGAAAGTTATTTACTTTTGTTTGAATAAAAGTACATGTACTTGTTATCAAAAGGAATTCAATAACATAGTGATTTAACACATAGAAAAGTGTAAATTATCGTAACCTTTCTGTACTGATGGATATTGTAATAAAGGCACAGGTTAATGGTAATGAAAGAAACTTTTTTACTCAGTGAATGGAAAACTTCTTTACTCAGAGAAAGTTTTTTAGTATTGTTCAGCAGAAGTATTATTCAGTATTATCTAAGGGAATTCGATAACATAGTGATTTAGGATGTAGCAAAAGTGTAAGTTGTAACCTCTATGCACTGATGAATGTAGCGAGGCCACAGGTTGACGATGAGGTAGTGGTGCAGATAATTTATGTACGGGGCAACCTTCAGGTCGCGTATTGTCAGATTAATTCTCCTCGTTATTTTCCTTTCTAGAAGTAATAACGTAACATGGATTTGCTCAGCTAGAAAAATTACACAATTTCATTTAGCAACTAACTCTTCGCCCACAATTTTTGACAAGTTAGACGGCTAAATTTATTAAACATTCAACAGACTTGCGATTATCCAAAAGAATGTTAAGTTGAATTCTTTGACACTTTGTGAATATTTGGCTCCTTTGGAAACTATTGATGATTTGTGTTGAAAGAAAGTTTTACCACTGATAAGTCATTCGCGTCTGTAGTGGAAGGTTTAGTTTAGTCGAGTATTTATTATAACCGTGTGGGCGACACTGCTTTTGCAGCAGATTCCTACTGGTCCCACCCACTGTACTATCAGCCACCAATCGGAGAATGATGCCCAGAAAGCCTTGACATGACAGGTAAACAATCACGCGTGGAAATTATGCAATCAAAAATGGGGAGGTCACAGCAGTAAGGAAACAATTACAGGTGTAGAGTAGTCTACTTTTGCCCTACTGGGTCTACTGACTAACCATCTTTAATCATGATAATTAGTCCGAAACACTTAACTTTT
>JBCAUI010509139.1:0-12693 GCA_038406195.1 Haplosyllis anthogorgicola | reverse complement strand
CCTGCAATGAAAAAAGAATATGTCACTCTGATATGTATACACTTGATATGAGGATGAGGAAATATTATAATAAAGTCCGTAACATTATAAATATGAATTGAATATAAAAACCTTTTTGCTAAGAGTGTAGGGATGACCAGCACTCTGACCAATTTACATTTGAAATGTTATCAATGTAATGTAATTTGGCCATGGTCATTGACTACATACTGTGATTGGACTGAACAATGACTGACCTTAGAGCCCTTCATGCTTCAGGCTGTAATTGTATAGGTGGCAGGTTTGGTCACTTTTCACAGTGCTGCCTCTCTGTTGTATATTATGTTGATTTTGCATGAAACCTTGGAGTAACGTTATGATTTTGACACATTCAATCACTGCATTATGCGTATTGCGTATTGATCTGTGCCTGTATCTAAAATACTTGGCTCAAATGCTTATCCTTCAGCAGGTAAAGTATCAAATGTGCAAAGGCACAAAGAGACGGGGCCCAATACAAATCTCTGGTGTTCATTGATTTGTAACCACGTTAACGTTGTCACGCTAACAACCAGAAGTTTCTGTTTTTGCCAACAATATTTTTGTTGTTTTTCCTTTTCACGGGTGACATATTAAGATGTATTGCAAATACGGATATATTTGTGATTTGAAGATATTTTCCAGTTGGCTAGAGCGCACAACTGAAGGCGTAGACTTGGAAATGATAATGTTATCCATAAGTAAGTATTTCCATGAAGTTTACGCCCCTATTTTAGAAACGTTATTAAGGTAAATAAATAAATATGTTTACATCCATGAGTCTCTGGCTGATAAGTTTGTTTTGGAACAATACTTGAGTTATTCCGTTTTAAGGATGCCAAGTTAAAATTGGTGTTGCGATGTGACATCCAATGCTAATTTTAATCAAGTATTTTTAATGCTTGTTCAGTTTTCATGATGAGTCAGTTTATCCTAATTTTACTAATGTGACAAAGCTAATACGACAGTATGGCTGTCCTCTCCTTAGAGGGATAAGATGTTTGTTGAAGCAGCTGCTATGTTAACAACAAACAAACTGGATTTGTTCTTTCCGTAAACATAGGGACAATGACAATGTAAAATGTTTCGGAAGCACATAACAATTTTATGAATGTGAAAGATTATGGAGATGACACACTTACCGATTCTCAATACATATTTTACATCTTTTTCCGTGGTGTCTTTACAGTGTTAGCCAATTAGTTGCAACGTTTTTAAACATAAGCACTATAATAGTCATAAGTAAATACAGAAATCTTCAAGTAACATCAAATGCTTTAGTCATGGGCTTCTCTATTGGAAATTCTCTGACGGGAATAAGTGGAATTATGCTGATATTGACCTCATTTATATTGAATAATAATGGAAATGCGTGGAAAATTGTATGGTTTTTTTCAAGTATTTTTTTATTGAGTCAAACCATCAACATAAACACAATAATGGCAATAAGTGTGGAGAGAGCTTACACTATATATTTTCCTCTGCATGCTTATAAAACTAACAGTTTCAGAAAAATAATTAAAGTTTCAATTGTGATATTAGTATTTTCTTTAATGCTTGTTACATGTGAGATAACATTCGAATTTATTCTTGGAAATTATGAATACACTATATTTTGTCTTTTCCGAACAATAACAGGAGACATTATACTGGTTTACATGGTAATAATGTCTTTCTTCATAGTTTCTGTCATTGGTCTCCTTATGACAATGTTAATTATTGGAAAACTCGTTTGTCTTAAACGTATTCAAGGGAACTCTGAAGACAGCAACGTGGAATAGAATAACAAAAATGTTGACTACAGGTAAGTTATTTAATTCTAACTGTGAATACAGTGGTCACATTAAAACCTAGAGCATTTGCTTACATATTTGTCACTAGAGTATTTGCTTACATATTTGTCACTAGAACATTTTCTTACATATTTGTCACTAGAGCATTTGCTTACATATTTGTCACTAGAACATTTCCTTACATATTTGTCACTAGAGTATTTGCTTACATATTTGTCACTAGAACATTTTCTTACATATTTGTCACTAGAACATTTGCTTACATATTTGTCACTAGAACATTTTCTTACATATTTGTCACTAGAACATTTTCTTACATATTTTTCAATAGAATATTTGCTTACGTATTTGTCACGTGACGTTTGCATGATTCTTCATTTTGGAAGCAACTATTGGTCTAGTCTGGAGACCAGCCAAATTCTACCAAATTATGTCTGGCAACTAGCCATGTTTAATCACTTTTAATCACGATATTTGGTCTCATATGAATTGACTAGACTGGTGACAGGGTAAAAAGCACATGCAACTTTCTGTTTACAGTCTGCTATTAGACTGGCCAGCCATGTAAACATGATGGGTGTGCTCGTTAGTCTACTTTTGGTCGAGTGAAAAACATAGCATGGAATTTGATTGCCGCAAATATTTTTAGGAAGTGTTGGTGAAATCATCAATAACAGAAATTCCTTTACATTTGGGGATGGTTATGCCATTCACGATTTGAAAATATGATTATTTAATGTACTTTTGCATTTACGTTTTAGTCCTGGGTCTCTACTACTTGCTTTACCTACCAGCTCTGGTTGACTCGTTTCTGGAATATCCCAGCGAGTTTTACGTCAGGAATGTCGTACAGCTGTTACTAGCTTGCAGTGCGATATCCAGCCCACTGGTGTACGTCTGGCGAAGTGAGACATTCAGACATCATATTTCTATTATGTATGGATTAAGGAAAACAAGTACAACAATAAAACACTCTCAACCAGCAACACCAACAACGTCCAAAGCAATAACTCCATCATTAGTAACAATTGCAGAAACACCAGTATCAGCAGATATCAGCAACAGCAACAACAACATAATTAACAACAATAGGTATGTCTCTATTACCCCATACGTTATCCAGCGTTTACGTAACAAAATTTCAGTAATCCCATTTTTAAGGATGACAAGTTGTGTTTGTGATAACAATGCTATTTTTTATTAGTAAAGTTTTATGGAAACAGTAGGGGAATTTCTTAATTCGTACCCAGCCCTATTTTGTCTAATTTGTCTAATTTTCAAAATGAATACTTTGTAATGTTTACAATTCTCATTTCTCTAAGGTGAAAAATTGTCAAATGCACAATAGAGTATGTACTTATTAATTCTGGGATAACTTATTTACATAAAAACAACAGAACGAAGTAAAAATTACTCTGATCTAACGTATGTTTATTTTCCTGCATGTGTCATTTAAAATGTTTTCTTTATTCTATTGTTTACCATTTCACACCCTGAACTGAAAGCAAGAATAAAAAAGTTGCAAGATATGGCTGATCTCTGGTATGTACTTATTAAAAATAATTAAACGTTTTTTACCCGCGAGGTGCGTACACAATAAAATGCTCAAAGACTGATGTAAGGTATTAGGTTACAAATAGCCTTCGTTTACAGTATTTGGCTCAGATGTTTTTCTTCAGTTCAAAAGACTGCGCTGCGCAATGTCGACTCATTAAACTTGTTCCAATAAACATTTGGAAAGTTTATTTGACTTTGTTTATGAAAACTCAATGTAGTTGAATTTATAATAGCAAAGGAATTACCATAACACCCTCAACAACCCGCCAGAGGCAGCACATGGGCGCTAGATGTCGTTGCAGCAGCTACACAGTCCAGTAATGACGCAAGAACCTTATGCAAACCAGAGGTCCTGTTGACCTAATGTTAAAAATTGAGATAAATGTAGCCTTTACATGTTTTCATTGCTTTTCCGCTCTTTTCCGTTCTTATCCACCAAGATTGAGCAATACGCTTCATTATCACTCAAAATTTTCTTGAGGTGAGAGCAATGCTGTTTACGTGTTATGATTTGTACACCAGTGTAGATATTTAAGATGCATGCAGATACCAAAATATTCTTGCATGAATGCTGCAGTACTCAAAATAGTTATCTGCTCAAATCCATCAGCCATTATCCGTGGTGGAGAAGAGCGGAAAACGGACGAAAGTAAACATAGGTTGTTCGAACATTTTTATCTTTATTACAACATGAAGCAAATGTCATCAAAATAAAGGCAATAAGTGTGGAGAGAGCTTACACTATATACTTTCCTCTGCAAACTTACAAAACTAACAGTTTCGGAAAATGATAAAGGTTTCAATTGCAATATTATTATTTTCTTTAAAGTTAGTTGCAAGTGAGTTTGCTCTGGGAAACTTCTTTTATACAGAGTTTTGCCGATACGAAACAGTAAAAGGCAACAGAGAACACCCAATGTATTTGTTTTTGAAGGAGCGCGGTCCTAATATCTGTCTCAAATCGAGAATCCCCATTGATGGCCTATGGAGCATGTATGAAGGGTGGCATCTTCTAGTGAGAAATCCCCATAGAGTGACAATTATATTGGGTGTTTTGTAACATAATTGTCTCTTCATGGCAATTATGATCATTGGGAAACATGTACATCTGAAGCGCACGCAGTCATCAGAGGGAAATTCTAAACACAGCATCACTGAATATAAACTAACTAAAATGCTTGCATCTGGTAAGTGGAACATGTACAAATAACTCTGTCCTTTAACGTCACTTAACCACACTCCTGGAATTCCTGTCAATTAGGGAAAATTTCTATGCTGTGCTCTTTTTGTTTGTAAAAGCATAGCAAAAATTCTAATATCCCAAAATGTTTAACTTTTTCACCCTCAGGAGCTGAGTTCATCTAATATTTGCAAATTAAATTACACAGTGTGGCTACAAGCTGGTCTTTTTCGGTGAACACAAACATAACGTAAATTTCTATTGTTTTCATAGGCGGATAATTTCTCGAGATGGAATGTGTTTCATTTCAGTTCTAAGAGTTTACCACTTTTTGTTCTTGCCGACCGTGGTTGATTTAGTCCAAAGGTACCCGAGACATTATGCGTAAAGGGTTTAGTTCTGCCGATGATGCAGTGCAGTGCTATGTCTACCCCTTTGGTTTATGAGTGGCAAAATGAAACATTCAGACATCAAGTTTGTGTCATGTATGGTTTAAAGAAACCAAATGCAGCAGCTTAAAGACCTGAGGCCTGACCATCAAGAACTTAAACAGAAACAAAAACCAGCAACAGAAGAGGCCAACCAGGAGAGAGGAGTGATAAATACACACAACGTGTGTATTTGCTAGAGTTGTTGCGACTAGTCGGAAACGTCGACAAGTCGAGTTTGAAATAATAGTCGACAAATCATATTGGTAGGCGACTAGTCGTCACATATCAAAGGTGTCAATAAAAGCAACATTTGCAAGACAGAATCTTCTTCAGGATTTATTACATGTGTTTTCATATAATAACACAAACTTTGTGTCAGGCCAATACCTAAATTTACACATTTTTTTTTTTTCAATTTCTTTTGCCGGTCTTGGCAGATTAGGCAGGTTAGCCAGATTTGGCAGATTAGGTAGATTTGGCAGGGAAATTTACACAAGTTTTGGTACATGACTGAAAAGTCACTTGAAAAGACTACATTCAGTCCTGAACTGAAATTAGTCTTGGACCACTATTGGTTAATTTACTGAAAATAGTATAAATTCCCTGCCAAATCTGCCTAATTTAACAGGGGAAAGAATTAAGAAAAACCTAGTATGTAATTTGTTGCAACTAACACAATGTAACATAACGATGTCATGTAACATTGAAAGATTCGACTAGTCGACCATCATCAACTAATGGTACTCGACTAGTCGTCAATTGAATTTTGCCAGTCGCGACAACTCTTGTATTTGCTCTATCACAAAATGTAATAAAAAGAAAGTGGGTATTAGTATCTTAGAATGAAATCGTCTTCACTCCTGTAGGTAGAAATAGAAGCCTTACAGGAATACTTGTTGAGAAATGAATTGGATTTCATAAGTCGCCAATTAATTTTGGTTATCATGAAATTCTGTTTGTATTTTCACACGAGTCTACTGTTTCTTAATTCGATATTTGAAAGTTCCAAGTTCCAAACTTTTTAGGGGAACACAAAAAGGTCAAAATTGTATCATTCCTAAATTAATAGGATATACCGAATTTAAAATTTTGACCAAAATGCATTGGATAGAATCTGAAAATATTTGCGAACATGTGTGAATATCCTTTTCATCACTTTAAAAGATTAAATAACAGGAAAAAATTATGAGCGAATACAATTTGAAGGGCCATTTGGTACCATTTGGTAACCTTTCTGAAACTACAGGATTCCACGTTGTACAATTGATGAGCTAATAGCACAGCTTGAAAATCTAAATTGATACAATATCTGAATACTCATTGGGCTGGGAAAATGGCAAATTTTCTTTTTTCCTGCATAATACAAAAACAGGGAATTTTTCACGCGATAATTGAGTTTCAAAGCCAAATATATAATTTATTTAAATCAGTAACAATCATCAGTCAAAATAACAAGTATTACTTTTAAACATAATATAATATAAAATACGGTGTATTTAATTCACTCTCCGTAATGGCCATGATCCAGGTAAGTTACGCCGGGAACTGAGTATTGGGTACAATAACCTAAAAACGTCCTTTATTAGGGTGTATGATGTCAATTAAGTAATGACGCAACAGCCTTAAGCAAATTCATAATGCCACTAGAAGTCCCATTGACACAATGTTAAACCTTTGGACCAATTTGTATTAAAGTAAAGTAATTATTTCTGAAAATAAGGATGAGAATAAATGCAAAATTATTTATTTTATGTATTCTTGTCTCCATTTTATAGAACTAAGGAGAGATGTAAGGGATATTTTGTCCATAAGTGCCCATTTGAAGAAATGCAACTTAGACATTTTTTGCCATTTTTAACATTGTGTCAATGGGCTTTCTGGTTGTCATTATGGATTTACATAAGGCTCTTCAATCATTACGAGATTTACATCCGGCACCCTGTTTATTGTGGGAACGGTGTCACCTTATTGTGTGAGTTCAATACGATGCGTTTATTCTGGATAAACGACAAAGACTAAAATAGGCAGGTTTCTACTTACTGAAGCTGGGTCCATCGACTGATATGTCAGTTAATCATGTTGAAAAAAAAATTTCTGAGGACGTAATGACAGCTTCCCATTAGTCTGTCTGATGGACACCAGATAGGATGAATGATTGGATCAATTACATTTAGTTTTTGAACCTTTTTGTTTCAGTGTCATTCATATAGAAATAAGAATCAGCAGTGGGGGACGAAGTGTACAGCTTGCATTACCCGTCAGGTGCTGCCACAATTGTGGGGCGGAAGAAAATTCTTATGCTTTACACTCCTGTGCTTTACCATTGCAGTTCAGCACACCATCACGCTTTATATATACATTTTGTACTTCGAACTGAAATGCTTTCAGAAAGTGTTTGCACTTGACTAGTCTAAAGCAACACCGGTTCGAATGCTAATGTGTAATATGACGTAACCATGTACATGATGAATAAAATACTTTTGTCTCCAGGTTTCTATTTCAATGTTATCGTCAGCCTTGTCTGGGTTCCATATCAAATTTCATGCCAAACACCACAGTTAAATTTCAGTCAATAGACACTAGCTATGACGAAAATGCAAACTGGCTTGAATTTAATAGTTTCCATCACTTACTTGCATAACTACATTTGAACATTTAGTTCAAAGATAAAAAAAGAGGTGGAGGCTCCATTAGTTATCAGTAACTTTGGATCAAAAACTGTTCGGTTTTTAACTTAATGAATGTGGTTTGGTGACATCTGTATGTTTTTCACAGAGCATTAATTAAATTAATAGAGATTTTTGAAATGTTACCTGTCTCTACCTGTCTCCCAACCAAGCCTACGATATCTTTTCCTTGAAAACATAGTATAAAGCGAGAAAGGATTCTGTCTTCTGTGTAGTTTGAGACAGTTGCTGTAAGTGTTCGTTCATTTCTTTTGACACTTCATAAATGTAAGGAGCTTTCTAAGATCATGAAATTAATATCAAAATTTTAAGACGCCGCAACAATTGAATTTCATGCTGAGCTAATGGGTGGTGGGCCTTAAACTTTTGATGAGGGTTCTACGATGATTTCTTGATCTGCACTTGTCAAGACAGACGTGAGTACAGATTTCATAACAAAATACATAAATCTGATTGGTTGATGGGAAGTTGCAAAAAGTAAGTTGACGTTCTAATGTTTACAAATGAGATATTCAAATCATATATAATTGAAAGTAATTTAACATAAAAATGTTAACGTGATAGAAAAGAAATACACAGAGACACATTGCCTAGTCCAGCCTTGGTAAAATGTAAATCATGATTACAATTCATAAATGCTAAACGAAATTATATGAGATTATATTTTACTCTGGTACTTCAGTTTGGTACTGTAGATTTTAAACAATCATGTTGTGTTAAAAACTGTCGTATCAAAGCATCAGAATACGAAATATACATTGGATTTATTGCCCGCCAGGTGCTGCCCCCTTACGAACGAGAAAGAAACATCCATCAGCTAATAGAAAGTACAGCATGTCATCACGATAATCAGCTTGCGATAGAAGGATGACTTTAACGCATTATCTGTATTGCAATGGTGCATAGTGTGTTTCCTACTGAAAGCACATGTTATTAATCAGGCCAGGTCTCACATCTGCTTACGTGACATATCACATGTGTTGTCGATGAAATACCGATTCTGATCCTTCAGCGTAAGTAGTTTCAATAACGCAGAGACGAATACTGAAGTGCTGCAGGAGGATTCTTAAAAAATCTTAGGACTGTAAAAATCAAGAAAATTGCAAATCAGGAATAGTTTTGGAACTCTTAATTTTAGCAGAGGATAAAGTTCCTATCATTTCGGAACAATAGCGCATCAAAAAGGTTCAGTGTGAAATTCTTTTGTTCTCTCCTTTGTTCTCTTCGTTTCCAAAATGAAAAGAATTTCAGGAAATGTTTGCATTACCTGATTAACGATATGAAAAAATGCATTCAATAAAAATGTTTTGCTAGTTGGAGGAGTGTGCTTTAGTAACTTTACCAAGAGGAAAAAATAAAAAGGAACAGCTCAGTATACAGAAATAGTATCATTTTGGAAACGAGGAGAGCAAAGAAGAGAATGAAAGAATTTCACGCTGTGCTTTTGATGCGCTATTGTTAAACTTCTGATACGAATTCCGTGTACTGCCTGCTGTCCGAGGCCTCTGTTCATAACTTTTTAGCATACAGGATAATATGGAGAATATAACACTTATAACCTATTCATCATCAGACGGTGAAATTAAACCCACGGATGAAGATGGACATGTTTTGACCGAATCTCAACATATTTTCTACGTTGCGGTTGGAGGAGTTTTGAACTTTTTCGTTCAATTGATAGTAACGCTTTTAAACATCAGCACAATAATTGTAATTTACAAAAACAAGATTCTTCAGATTACTTCAAATGCCTTGGTTGTGTGTTTTGCAGCAGGGTACTCATTTGCAGTTGTTAATGGAACATTAAATTTAATTTCTGATTATGTTCTAGACAATAAACAAACGCCATGGAAAATCAACTGCACAGTTTATATATTTTTACGGGATACCAACTGACAATTAACTTTCTCACTGTTATGACCATCAGCATTGAAAGAGTTTACACTTTATATTTTCCATTTCACGCATACAGAGCAAACAGTTTCAATGCAAATCACTTGCTAAAATTGATTTTCATTACTTGTTGTTTGAAACAGATAACAAAACGCGTGGCCAGTGTGTTAACAGATCAGTCTTGTTTTCTCGCCTGATAAGTTAGCACCTGGCCACTCATTTGTTATCTTGTAATTATCGCCACACTTTTTCTGGCCATACATGTAGTTGGTATAAGCGTAGACCCATTAATTAATGGGCCTGTGGTATAAGTAAGATATGATACTCTAAACCTAGAAATACCTGGTAATCAACATTTCGTAACTAACTTCTGACAGGTGTGTCATTACTGAATTGAACTTTAAACCTATTTCGAGCTTCAATGACTTTGGGATTAAATAGCAGGATGTCAATTAATTTGTCTTTCGGGCATGTTAAAGAGAGTACCCAATCTGGTGTACTATTCTCTTGCTATCATACTGTCCGGCAGGAAAGCTGTTTAATATCCTGGTATCTGAAATGTAACTGCATTAGGGTGACAGCACACATAATGGGATTATGAACAGTTTTCCTCCGGACAGCTTCAAGATTATCAATCTCATGTGTTGCGTAAGTGTCAGATTAGGTGGATACATAATATTCATAGTTCAACCATTTTTGTTTCTCGTAACAGCCTTTCTCGTACTCGCAAAGGCCACATTTATTTGTGTAATACACACATAAAGTAGTTATGTTACGAGAAAAATAAATCAAATCAAAATCGCACTAAAGAGACATCTGAAGAACTAAGATGAAACAAAAAACAAGAACTTTGGCCATCCAAATGCGGTTCTTAGTCCTAAACCATAATGTCTGTGATACTCTGCTGTTTATTAATTTTGAAATAAAAGGAATGGCAAAGTATCTCAAGACGGAGACTCTCAAAATAATAAAAGTAAAAATAAACAATTTAATGAGTTAAGCAACCCATACAGTTGGTGTTGCAAGGAAGCAGGCGAACATGACCTTGAACTTGTGCTAACTCCTTCAGTTACTCGACCCGTTTTTTCTACAACACAAAAGACAACTCATCACAGCTGGCTGAAGGATTATTTTTCTGTCCACGTGGAAAAGGGGTAGAATTTCATTAGATGGAGACATAGCAAGCATTAAATTGATGTTTCAAAAGGCGGAAATATTTAAATCGATGCCATAAAGAGTGATCCATTTTGTTGTACTGTACGGATGTAGCGAGGGTCACTGCTGAGGTCAAGTGGGGATTTGGTTTGCGAGAGGATTTGGGGAGTTTAACGTACTGCGTGTCGCTTGGTTTTACGTCTGTAAAGCTTTTACTGTTCGTCTTGAATGGCTATTACTCTATGCTGTATTGCATTTAAACTGAGTAACATAAAACAAGAGTGTCCAGCAGTTACTTACTTACCAATGAACGTCAAGTTCCTTTATTGATCCTTCCTTGAAATAAGTTACAAGTTGTGTTACAATGATTAGATCCTGATTCGAGTTCTTTCATAAGCATTTAAATCTCATTGGTCAAGTCCCACATCCACGTGACGTCACACAGCTCTACAAATCTGGTTGTTGTGACAAAAAAACAGCTCCACATCCCGTACATTATATCTTTTGGCGATAGGATTTGCACACTTCAGAAACGTTGTACCAATTTTAAAACTGTTTGAAACAAAATAATTTCGTGCTGTGCTATTGACTTTAACTAAGCATACAATATGGACAATTTTACACTTGCATCAAATTCCTCACAAAGCGGTGTAACGCCCACGGATGAAGATGGACATGTTTTGACCAAATCTGAACAAATCTTCTATCTTGCGGTTGGAGGAGTTTTGAACTTTTTAGTTCAATTGATAGTGACTTTTTTAAACATCAGCACAATTATTGTAATTTACAAAAACAAGGATCTTCAGATTACTTCAAATGCCTTGGTTGTGTGCTTTGCAGCTGGGTACTCATTCGCAGCTGTAAGTGGCACATTAAATTTGATTTCTGATTACGTCCTAGACAATAAACAGACCCCATGGAAAATTAACTGCACAGTTTACATACTTTTCATGGGATACCAACTGACTACCAACTTTCTCACTGTTATGGCCATCAGCATTGAAAGAGTTTACACTTTATATTTTCCATTTCACGCACACAGGGTAAACAGTTTCAAAAACATGATGAAAGTTACAACAATCATATTGATCACTTCCTTTGTAATCGATCCTCTGATTGTACTCACAGGATTTCTAACAGAAAATTTCATTGATACATCAACTTGCATTGGCCGAACTGTGGTGGGAAAAACTGGATTTGTACTATTTACTGGTTTATTCTCCGTATGTTCTGTAATTTGCCTCGCCATGACTGGACTGATCGTAGGAGTCCTGATACACAGACGAAAGATTCAACCAACAAACAACAACCAGCAGAACACTGACTACAAGATTACCAAAATGCTCCTGACTGGTGAGTAAATTGTTTCATGGCTTCCATTGCAATACTAAGTGTATGTTATCCATGTATTCATTCAATGTTCTATCTCGTCATTGATTTAGGTTAATAATACAAATAACACAAACCAAAATTATGCTAACAACTCCAGCCACATTATCCTTATGTCAAATTCATTGAACAAAAAAGCACCTATTTTATTTAGTAAAAATGTAAATCAGCTATTTGCTCCCTGTGTAAGTTTTTTAATCGTATAAATCCAATGCTATTGTTTCGATCTATTTCAATGGTATCACAGGAAAGTAATGTAAAATTCAACAATTTTAGTTTACATTATTTGTATCATCAGCTTGAAATACTGGGATAATGTTTTGTTTGAATTCTGACACGTAAACATAACCTTGTTCGAAAATTAATGCAATGGTGACCCCACAGACAGTCAGCGAAGTGGAACCAAACACAAAGTGATTTGAAACAACCCAACAAAAAAACTTGTTATGTTCTGAGAAAATCTTATAAATATTGACCGTTTTAATAGCTGTTTGCCATTCATTTACGGTACCGAACCATCTAATCATATCAGAAAATATTAGAATGTGGTGCCATCTTAAATATTTTGAATGGAAACCAATGTTTTGACT
>JBCAUI010509128.1:0-12694 GCA_038406195.1 Haplosyllis anthogorgicola | reverse complement strand
TTGTTCCCGCTCGCCTCCCGCGCCCCCCCTAGATCCGCCCTTGTATTCACATGAAGAGAATCACGAGCTCCACTGACTTTACATTATTGAAAAGAAATTTTCAATAATTTAGTAGCTAAATGTAATGCAATGATCTGGATCTCTTCTGACTAAATATCCGACTAAGAATGAACGTTTTCCGCTGTAAAGTTAAAGTAAACTAGATGTTGAGAGTCTTGAAACGAAAAGGAACGGCATTAACAAGTTTTGATTCTATTTTCCCTCTAATGCAAATCTAGTGGAGATCATATGTACTTTTAATCTGAGTTTGCTCATTATATTTCAGTTCCATGCTTTTTCATAGCTGTTCGATACACTCACCTTAATCTGGAGTATAACGTCGAAAGTATATCCGTCGCTGCTTGACAGCGCGTGCATTTTATTTGTTATCTCATCTCCGCCGATACAATCCGATCGATCGTTATCTGCGTTGTCTGTCCAAGGCGATCTGCGTTGTTCGGAATTACTGACTCCACTTACCCCTGGGGGTACAGGTGTCGGATAACCTGGTAAGAAGGTGAAAGTCATAATTGCGCCACGTTACAAGACTGGACCAGTCCGACATAAATAAAAGAAGACGGGGAAAAACCTTCTAGTCGCAAACCAAAATGGGACAAACGTTTTAAGGCACATCAGGAAAAGGTTCAATTTTGGGAACAATAGAAATTCACACTGCGGTTTTGTTCGTATTAGAACAAAACTTTTTCAGTGTCCAAAAGGTAGGGTGATACGCATTGGAGAGATGCATGATTTTTTTTTGCAAGGGAAGGGGAGGGGGCAACTTCGTAATATCGTAAAAAATCGTAAGAATTGCATGAAAATGGAAATGTTTTGCCCTTTCTTTTATTTGGAATACATAATTATACCGCTGTTGAGACAATACTTTCGAAATGAATCTGTGTCCCATAATTTTAGCTGTTATTAAACGAGTTATGAAATCAAATGAGGTTAAAGTAAATATATTCGGAATGTACTAGAGTGGGGGAATATCTCATTATGTTGCAAAATACGCCATAGCAATTAAATTCCAAGCGATTTCTTATTTCAATTTAGCCTAACGACACAAATAATGCAAATCAAAATTTTGTAGTTAAACACTGCTTCATTCAGCTCATGTCAAATTATTCAATTTAGTGCTGAATTTGTGCACACAAATTCGAGTACAGTGCATCCTACTCAACTTAAACATGGATAACTTTTTGCTTCCAATTTCTGGTTCTCATTTTCATTCTTATTCTGGCTGGTTAACGAAGGCTTCTGTTTATCTCGGACATTGTTTTTTGTTTTCCTTGAGGTTAGAATGAGTGGAATGTATTGTAGTCCGAAGAAAACTTATTGCTAGCTGCAAGATATATCGTATTGAGACGTGTCAGTGACACCGTGACACTCAAGGTCTACAATATCCGAGTATTAGGACAGTAAGTACAGAGATTGAGAGGATAAAGTTTACCATAAACAGTCTGATATCAGATCTTAGCGAATTATTCTCACATAAAAGCTACTTAGCGATGTCATACATGTATCTGAGACAGTATATGTTACTTTGTACAACTACCTCCTGATGAAAATCCCTGCTAAGTGGGGTCAGTCCTCTTATCGGGATAAAAACATGCTATCTTGCAGGAATTGTAAGGAGGTGTTTTCCGGCTAATATTTCAAAGACCATATAAACACTAATTTGACTAGAAATTTTAAGGACGATCGACATGAAAAAAAGAAGACAAAAAAATTGAATGAATCAGTTTCATTTTATAATAAAATGATTCCTGTCCTTTTTTATTTTTCACAAATTTCGATTTTACAAACCGTTGAATAAAACAATTAAAGACCATTACAGCATAATACGGTCAATACATTAGACAACAATCGATTTATCAACTGAGATTGACAGTTAAACCCCAGAGTGTGTCCCCGTGATAGCATAATAACTTTATTTGTGTACAACGTCTTATTTGTTTTGACAAAGAACGATTGGACATCCCAAGTTTTATGCTTGTTAAAGTAACCACCAAACTAGAAAGAAGTGCGAGATTGAAGTGAAAATTCTTCAATGTCTTGTTCGTACAGCGCCGATGTAGAAGCCTTTCGTTTTCCTAGAATGGATCGAAAAAGTCAACACACTGCATGACGTCTATGCCTTAGCGCGCAAATTTTCTACTAAAACGAAATCAAACGAAATAAATGAAAAAAAACCCCAAACATATGAAACTGCTTGGCTAAGGGCAATTGGTAAGAGTGGTAAGGAAAAGAGAAACCACACAATACGTGTGGATTCCGTTACTACAGGGTCTGTGTGAGGAGACGGTACTTCCTTGTCTTTAATCTCATTATACCAGCCTAGTGTATCGGGCTCCACGCGGTATAGGCCAGGTTCCTTACATGTTGGATTACGTTTCATTAAAAGCTTGGTTTTTTTAAGCAACTATCGAAAGAAAATTTCATATATATATATATATATATATATATATATATATACTTCTTCGTTTTGGATTGAAATATACAAATTCAGCACAGAAGCGGATCTGAGGAGTAGGAGGCAAACAAATTTCTAGATCCACTCGAGAAATATCGTCTCTGTCTTTTTTTATGAGTCCCGACTGTAAAGCGGCGGGAACGTAATTCGACTAATAAAAACTTGGCGTCAGGGGTTTGGTGCACCGAACTGTACATGATGTGATGCCTGGATAGAAACCAAGGAAGTGATACTCACGACCCACACAGAGTAAAATTTCCGTTAAGAGTATTATAGACATGGTCTGTTTTATTTTACTTCAACTTGAGCTATGTAAGGCAGTTAAACGTACACCACTGCTTGACCATTTGTGGTGCCTGTCTTAAAAACCCAGCGACAGAATCAAAATATAGTAGCACGCCAATCCTGAAGAAAGAATTCTACCAGTGTATATAAAAACAGCAAAAACGATTCTATTGTGCATTTAGCCACTTTCACAGTGTTTTCCGAATATTTTTCTTGCTAAAAATTAAAAATTAAAGAGTTAGTTCCAATTAATTTACCTAATTTGCCTAATTCCTGAGGTAATTGATAGTAGTGAACCAAAAATGATATTGCCTTTACATCAGTAAGTATACAATTTTGGTTAAATATACTGATACGTCAGTATCCTGCTCTTACCCAAATTGTTATCACTGGCATGTTATAAATGGTACACATACAAAAAGTGGTAGTGGGTATGTTTCCTACCTAATCAGGTGAATTAGGTAAATTAAGTGAAGAAGGCCGACATCGATTTTGGAAAATTCTCTAATTTCATGGGTTTTGTGAGGGTTTTTTTAGCCTTACCAGTACACCTCACTGAAATTGTTTCAGGGGACCCCTTCCATATGGAAACCCAAAGGTCCGTCAGGGATTTATACATTGAGTTTATTCGTTTGGTACATCGTTTAAAGGGAAACCAAACATACTTTACCCCAAGACAGTTATTGATTGTTGGCAATTTGTTCTCCTGCGGCGTTTTCCCCGTTTAGAATATCTTTCGCGATGGCATGTCATACTGAAGAAAAAAGATAAGATGAAGTTCAAGGGAATTTTGCGAAGTTATAAAATGATTTTCTATGTGTGATTTCGGAATTTCGGAAAATAAGTAACAAAGTGTGAATAAATGAAAAAATTGCAGGAAATATTTTTACGTAAACTCGTGATGTGATTGATCGGCATTAGTACATATGTGACGATTTGGTGGTCCTGACGCACCCGGAACGACTCTGGGGCTTGTTTGGGCGCTGAGAACATGTGGTTTTCCACATGGGTCGACCCGCCCAGGTCGGGTCTTGGGTCGTGTCGGGTTGCACAGGGCTATTTTTAGAAAATTGGCCTAGCAACCAGTTGCACATGCACAGGCTGGGCACCTATGTCAACTGTTCTTTGCGCACTTGGGAGTCCAAGTGGAAGGACCGCACACTGCCCCTCAACCCCTGACAGCCACTAAGGCCGGACATTTCAATCATTACCAACTAGTCGTGTTATGTTCAGCCAACCAGGCACTCCACATGGAGTTGCTGTTTATGTTAGTCTCTAACTATTTGTGTGTAATCGCCATACTGACTTGACCAGTAAAAGCACCTTGAAGTAAGGCATGCAGGCAGGATTGCCATACCCTCTCGGTAGACCAAATAGCTGCACGAGGCACTGGCACCTAAGTCCAGTCGTCCCGACTGTTAGGCTCACCGAACCATTAGCGAGCTAGCGCTCTGTGCCACATATATGTATCTGTTTGGATGACGTTTCCCGACGAACTTTCAAATTAGTAGTTAGTCTGTAAAGAGTCATTTCAATGGAATTTAATGCTGCTCTTGGTTTAGATTGTGTAAAGATAATAAAACATGCGGATACAGTTTCGCTAACGTTTATTACAATAAAGAGAATGGATTCAAGTGTTTTAACCGTAATTGTATCTAATAGACATAGCATTCTTTAACAAATTACGTATCTAAATAACAGCAAAGATACCCGCAAAGTTTGACTGAGGAGCTCAGGCAGACACATGTCCATTAACATTTAAGAGATTAACATCATAGTACCCTATGTAAATAGAACACAAAAATTACTATTTATTAATACGGAAATTAGAAGCAACGAGGGTTCCGGGATGTTTCCCTGAATAATTATTCTCAATCAAAATTTTTTATGCAAACTTTTAAATTCTGCGGCAAAAAAAAGTGAATATAAAGGATATTTCAGACTAAAAGAAATCCACCTGGATCGATTAATGAAGCGATATTGTTTGAGGCGCAGTTCGGTAGGCCAAACTCTTTTTTCGTGGATGAAATTGCCCAACAAGAATTAAAAAGTCAATCTTCAGGTTCAGACAACATCAAAATGAATAAACCCGTAATATTTCAGACATGTTTGGTTTAAACGTTTTGAAAAGTTGTTGATTTTTTGGTTTTGCGTTTTACTTTTGCTGAATAAAATTACCTTCCGACTCTGTAATAAAGGTTTTTCGAAATTCATTCATTTGTGCCTAAAAATTTGGGCAAATTAGCCTAAATTTAATACAATTATTAGTAAAATAATAGGTCAGTTACTAAAATTGGTGGTTTTTAAGTTACCAATTTTAGTTTGCTAACCAGTATTGGTATAAAATTGTTTGCTTATTTAGGCTAATTTGCCTAATATTTTAGCAGAGATGAATTTCGAAAAACCTTGAGTGTAATCCTAAAAATAGTACCAACCTGGCCTCATTAATTTGATCTGCCGCACGTACACTCGTCCTCGGATATATCAATATTTTTGGTGCGGGAAAATAGCATCGATATAAGCGGGATATCGATATAAGCAGAACAATTAATATGAGGGTCTATTAATTTGGTGCGGAAAACAAGTATCGATATAAGTGGGATATCGATATAAGCAATATCGATATATCCGGGGAGGAGTGTATTTTGTTGAGACATCTTTACCAGAGCAAAAACACCTAATACATACGCATAAGATAATGTAGAAATATTATGCACCCTTAAACCACAAGTATTAATAAATTACATATTTTACAAAATTATAAAATAAAAATGTAATGTAACAAAACTTGTGCACATTAACAGTTGAGATTGTTGCAATACAATCTCAAAATCCAAATTCGTCGACAACGACTAGCCTTATATGCATTTTATGAAAGAATCTAAATAAAAATTACATGTAATTGTTTCCGATATCGTTAAATTTTAGGCCCTGCTGAACATCTACGAAAGTTTTAGCAGGATGCATTAAATAGACATTGCGTCACAACTTAAATGGATTTTGAACTTTGGCGCAAAGTGACATAGTTGCGGTGTACGTGTAATATCGTCACAGTTCTGTTCACTGATTGATACTTTCACCAACTGGCACGCATGTTTTTAAACATTCGCAAAGTAAACCCGGTTTAACAACTTGAAGGTTGTTACACTGATAATGCATTTAAGGCACAAACGTTAAAGTATTGAAAAGAATACATTAATTTGTATTTTACCAAGGGTTACGTTTCGGAATGTTTAGGCAATAATACTTTAAATACATGTTTGTTGGTATAAACATGCTGTAAATAAATTGCAAAAATCTGAACAGTAGCAGTTTTAAATTATATTAAAATTGTTTATAGTGTTGCTACTACTTCATGAAATTGAAGGACATCCCCCTCCCCCTACACACACCTAAATTTCTTGTATAAATTCAGGAATGATATTTTAAATTGAAATATCCTCTCGATATCAATAACTGAAGTGTCGGTAGATTCCGAAACGCCATGAATTAAAATTTAATGCACAAATTTAGAAGTCACTTGGGACCCCGATCCACATTTCGGGAGATATTTTTTTAGTGTAGCAACAACACTGTGTTAATTGAAATAATAACAATGTATTAACCGTACTCAAGTCATACAGCTGCACTAGTAACTTATACAAAAATATTTTCTATCACCCAATAACGTTTAAAAATGAACACAAAGTAAACATCAATATAAACTGTTTAATTAATCATTTCACATCATTGAACAATACAATTTTAACTACTGGTTTTATTTCTGTTTATTTAAATGCCCCGTCGGAAAGCAATGTTGAATGTTCAACTCCCTGAGTAGCAAAATAACGTGAAATTCAAGCAGGACAGATTTCCATCTAGCCATCATGGGTAGTTTTAAAATATTTGCTTTAACAGTAACACATTCTGTTATGTAAAACCATGCCAACTTGAATGGTCATTTAAATTGTCTATGAAACGCCAAAACGTGGCCTAAAGAGGGATTGCTAGAATATGCTAAGTGCAGAAGTGCCTGGGTTCAAATCAGTGACAGATTCATGTCACCTGCCGGCTTTGCCTCTAGCAGTCGAATTCTAATGACCTTTCAATGCGTAGAGTTTTCCAACCATGATGGTGCATTTGGATAAAAATCTACAAGTATGTATTAATGACAAATTTCATGAATCTGTCACTTCAAGAAGAACATATAGCAATCGTTACACCACATGTAAATTTCCTAGTTTCCTGTATTGCTAGCTGCTACCTGTCCATTCGGCCGGTCCGAGATTCTGTAGCTGTTGTACTCTTCTGCGTCTCCACAGCAACCACAGTATTCCTATGACGACGCACACCATGGATTCTATGTAGTAACCGTCCACTTGTATTTGACACGCTCCTCCAGCTTTTGCACATGCCTGAAAGTAACATTGTATCCATGACAACTACATCACAACAATGCTACTTTATCTTGTTCAGAGATTTATCTGTACCTGTGGGCGAATTCAATTCCGTCTGTGACAGATACGATTGATATATTCAGATTATTCGCTAACAGATCAATTTGTCATCAATGTAAGAACGAAACTAGTTATAACCGAGTGCAAGCACCGTAATGAAAATAAGCTCCACAAATTTGTATTTGATGTGAGCAGTTTTCTCTACTTGTGTCATCACTTTGTGCATGGATGGTGGAGTGACTTTTCATGGTCCAGTCAAAGAAGTGAGATCATGCGTTTTGATAAGTTATGCACTTTTGCAGTCATTTCAGCCAAAACAAAAATTTAGTTGTGAATTTTGAACGAGCAAGAATTTTACATATCGCTTACCTCAGCCTGAGCAGACGTATCACAGAAGTATTCCTTTGCACCAACACATGACTTCCACGTAACATCGTCTATCAGCCACAGCACGACCGAACTCGGCCAGTTTCCACCTGATGAAAGGAACGATAAATCCAGCGATAAGACCCACAGAGCCCACGAACAGGGCCAAACTGTACCTGATCAAGCAGAGTGTAAAACACCTCGCTTGTAACAGACGACAGTTACAAAGTAGGTTGGTGTGCTACTTTTGTGTGTGGTAATTTGGCATCTAACGCCGGTGTGTGCATACTGGTCGAGACAGGAGACCGGCATCTCAATTCACCTTTTGGTTGAGTGGCCTTTATTTGTTGCACAATAGATTTGAGAAGAGAAGCTCTTGCAGCAGAACTCAGCTTTTTTGTTATTCTGCTCCTTGGTTTACAATCTCGGATAAAAGATAATTTACCATCTCAAATAGTGTCCATGTATTATAAACCCATTTTGAATTGAAATATGTTTGACAAATTGTGCAACTGAGAGTCATACAACTCATTTCTGTACAACGTTGTACATTGAATGTTCCTCAAACTTACCGAGATTTGCTACAGTGTTGAGTAACGTCATGTATGTGCCTCCTATCGATGGATCACTAATCTGTGCGTGAAAAGCCATTTGCGAGACAAACATCGTGTAAAGCGTAACCTGTAAAAGAAATATATCATCAGATTTTATTTGCTATGTGAATTACTGGAAAAGTACAGACGTCTCCGGATTTTTGACACGGGAAAAAAATATCCATACAAGCATGACATTGATACAAGCGAGGATGACTGTATTGATGCTTGTTATGAATCTTACTTTACTGTGATATAGTATTACAGCCTAGTCCATGATGATTGGTTGAGTAGTATAAATTCAGTATTACCTGATGTAGTGCGTAAACTAAAAGAATTACAGCATAAAAATAAAGCGGATAAACTCCATCTGACGTCTTAGTGCTGGGCGCCCACCAGACCATCACTGCAAACACCAAGCCCATGATCAACCTTTGAATAATACAAAATTAAGATCATTACAATTTGGCACACTGCTTTAAAGATGCATTTACAAGGCGGTTTATCATTTAGTTTCGACCAGATCATTCGTTTACCTGTAAGGTATAGCTTTGAGCCACATGTCCATTGGACGTGGTCCTGACGTATATTTACTGATGATAAGAGGTAGAACTATTTGTATAGGAACCATGGGTACTCCAAGCAGTGCCAGTTTCTCCTTGGGTACACCTTCTTCTATTAACTTCAAACCAGTCACTGCATCTGCTGCAGCAAATCCTATCTGTAATGAAATAATTGGCCCATAGGATAATTTTTTTTCCTGGTTCTAGAACAGATGTTAGCTTTATTTAATAACATGTTACCTATCTGTTGCGGAAATAGGGTGGTTTGCCTTTAAAGGAACATGCCAATTGTTAATCATTTTCAGCGAGCAGTGTTAAGGATGCCAATAATTTTAGCTGGACTGAGGCAATTGATCAAAATGACCGTGCCATTGGCGGATCTAGGGGGGGAGCGTGGGAGGGGTGGGGGGGGGGGGAGGGAAGGGGGGGGGGGGGGGGGGGGGGGGGGGGGGGGGGGGGGGGGGCGTGTTCCCCCCCCCCCCCCCCCCATGGCCCAAAATTTCTTCATTTTCATGCAGTTTTTGGGGATTTTTGCGCAAAAATTGGGGCGCCCCAAGGTTGGCGCTCCCCCCCTACAAGAAATCCTGGATCCGCCACTGGGTGCTGCTGATTTCTGGGTGTGTATCTAATTAATAAGCATGCGAGGCAAACCATCATGGCGGTGCCCGTAAAATCACACATCATCACTCATTTGCATGGATCCACATGGGGAAGTGAGGCACCCTTGAGTGTTGTCAATGTTGGAATCCCTTGGGTCCCCTGGGGTTTCGGTCTAGTTTTGTTAAACATTAAATTATATGTATATCAACACTGGGCTGTTAGCTGATTAGTTCACAAAACTGTTGTAATGTCACACAGACGATACCTTGCTAGTTAGTAGCACAATGATGAGAGAGATAACAGCTGGAAGTCTGATTATCTTTATGAGTAGTTTGTACGTATCGACGACTCCTTCCGTTTCCTCGTCATCCTCCTTCTCTCGCTTCAGAAGCGCCACAAGGGTCGTCGAGATGAAAAACACAAAACCCCAGAACCTCAGGAAAGCTGAAATTTTAAGCAAATCGACCTGCTATGAGTTCATGTAAAATACTTCGTGCACATTTTGTGGATTTTGAAAGCGATTCATTAACACTATTGCATTCTTGGCTAAAGTACGAAACATACAAGATTGTTAACTAATTAGAGCAAATAGTTCCACTGAGGTGGTTCTTACTATTAAGAATTTCATTTTTGTATTTTAATTAAATATCTTTAGGCATTGGCATATTCTGATTTAATACATTAGGCATTTTTAGATGATGCTCCTGTATCTGTAAACATGTACGCATCCAGCTATGTTACACTGCATTTGAGCGTACAATTGGCAAAGTAATGTTCACAAAAACGTAACATTGTATATGTTTTACTGGCTACAGATACAATGGCTTTCAAAGAGATATGGGCAACTCACTTGCAAGTGTAACGATTCCTTCTGGTTGAGGCTCAGATCTAAGAAAAGCATTACAGAATTCTGGCGATTCCAGTGCCATGAAGACAACATTGCCGAGGAAATATCCTGCAGTCTGCCCAACACTGTTACATGTTGAGGCCCAGCCTACATTCTGCCTGTAAAAGTGCCATCAATTATTTGTTATAAATTATACTTTCAAAGTTTTAAGTTGTATGTATTGTTGGACTAAGAATTGGTTTCAACGTTTTTTGTTTTGATGAAGCTTACTGATGTGTTTCTTCGTATGCTATTTTGTGCAGTGCACTTTGGTAATCGATGTGAATACTCTTGTGCTTTTGTAGAAGCATTTTATGAGCATTGACATGTTTGTGGAATTTACCTTGACAGCATAGTAAGAGCCCATCCATCCACCGCAATATCCTGCGTAGCTGCCAGGAAGTTCAAACAGAAGAAGACAACAGTAAGAGTGACGATGTTTACAGGTCCACTTGACTCGCCTTCTCCCATCAAATCTTTTATACGCGTAGATAACACAATCATAAACGTCCCAATTAAATATTGCACTGGCACCAACCACGATTTTCTTCGGCCGAATGACTTAAAGTATATTGCATCCACAATGGGAGCCCATAGCAGTTTCACACTAAATGGCCAAAATACAAAACTAAAAAGAGCTTGATCCTTATAGTTCACTTGTCTACTTTGCAATAGATATGGCACGCTTCCTGCAAGTCCGAGTGGGATTCCTTGTAGAACATACAAGAACATCAACACTGCGATGTTATATTTATCTCGACCAAGCCCACCCTTCATCTCTTCTAGTCTCTGCATGCTGCCAGCATCTTCGTCTTTGTGTTTTATATGGACGTGCATTGGCATATGTGGAAGGTTCAATCCAGAGTCCAAATCTGTCTCCTCATCTGGGTGATGCCGTTGCATTCCACGCACTTTGGTTCGGGAGCGAGTAGTCGGTCCTGACATGTTACGAGACCGTGTTGACCTGTTCTGTTCATACAAGACACATGAACAACAGTTTTTATATCACGTATCATACAGAACTTCTCTTGTTAAGAACTCGTACAATCATTTATTGTGATACACGCAAAACGGTACATGTAGAGACAAGCTTAGGCCTTTTTTTTTTAATCATTTGGATTACATTGCACGTTCAGGATTTTCAAAGTGCGGCGATCGGAAAAAAAAAAAAAAAAATTGAACTTGGTCCCAAGAAAGCCAAACTGTTTATAAATATCGATAAAATATTTAATCTTTCTCAATCGTCTCCTGACGAAACTCGTTACGATGGAAAAATCTTGCCGTGCGCAACATGTTCCAACCTCAAATGAGTTTTTTGAAATCCCGATTTCAAAGTGCGGCGGGAAATGTAATCCAAACAATTAAATAAAAAAAGCCTTAGTAGTCAACTACGTCTGGACAAGACGTCGTTTTGATAAACGCACAGAGATTTACGTCGTATAACATTGTTCCCAGATTTCAGACATTTTGTGCAAAAATAATAGCAAGAGTGCAGCTATCTTTATGTGGATGTGATTGTAGTAGATGCAACCTCTCTTAATTTTTAGTTTCCGTTGTGAAGCACATTTGCTATGCTCTTGCATGAAAATAAACTCTATCAAATTTTATCAACTGCTTTGTAGGGTTATAAAAACGGACATTTTGGCCACTCGTATGCCAAATAGTGGTACAGTTAATTGTTATGTGTTACACTGGCCTAATGTTTTAACCCGTCAGGAGAGAGGACTAGGCTGCCTTACCACAACAATGTGGTCTTGGCTTTTATTCCATATGGTACATCATAATACACGCGGTCATTCAGTGTTCAAAATAGTTTGTCATCCCTAAATACATCATTTGTATCATTTAATTGTAAAGTTGCATAACGAATTTTAAAATCAGGACCGGTAGGCCCGAAGCAATTTTAGCCAGTCATTGTCCGACAAATTGACCTTATTTCGAACAGAGTTATCATATTTTAAACTCGAGGCAACTTTAACCAGTTATTGTTCGTCAAACTGGTCTTATTTCGAACACTGTTATTACATATCTAACACCTGTTACGGCAATGGTTTTGGCTCATTTGGCATAATTGCCAAAGAGCCTCTAGAATCATAAATTGTCCGTCGTCCGTCGTTGTCATCGTCGTCTGTGCACAGCCACCCTGAGCATACTACTGATCATAGAGACTTCATATTTAATACACATATGCACCTATGTCCTAGCAAAAATTATGTTGCTGTGACCATTATTCTCAAATTGGGAGCCATATTTGTTTTTTTCTTTGAACTTAAATTCTAGACAGACAATTAATGATACAGTCTTACAGACTTCACATTTGGCACCTACATACCCTTTTTATGTGCTGCAAAAATTACATTGATACCACCTATATTTCTAGTTTGGCAGACATATTTGTGTTTCTTCATAGATCAGATAGTTGAGATTTGATCTTAGACACTTAGTTGTATGCA
>JBCAUI010509117.1:0-12696 GCA_038406195.1 Haplosyllis anthogorgicola | reverse complement strand
TATGGAGTAAACTATGTGTCATTAATCATTATGGTTTTATTTTGTAACAAAGAGACAGATGTTTTTGTACAATGGGTATTACATATGCAAATTTTGGGATCACTATGGGATAAAACACCTGCTTTTTTACTCCATAGTGATCCCAAAAAACTATGGAGTAATGTTTTTTACTCCATAGTGATCCCAAAAAACTTTTTTACCACTTAATTCCATATAGTTTTGCAGTAAATCAAATTTAAAACATTTTATATGAATTTTCCATGATTACACTCCAAATTTCAAGATGGCTGCCAAAACAAACAAAGATTTGACTGGTTACATGGAAATGACCCAGGCAACCAATCTAGTATATTTTCATGCTTATTGTATCCGACAAAAATGTCATACGCAATAAAACACCGCGCAACTGAATCATAACTCAACCTGAACCTCAACGTTTCCAGGTTCTCTTTATTTCCATGTGATGTGCACACTGAATTCTCCATGGCAGCACTCTGGTATCGCGTTGAATTCAGTTCGATAGGTAAAAACATAGTTGTAAAATGGTTACGACAAAGACCAAAACAAGTGACCACAGGGGCCATACTAATGTGAGTGCTTTGGATTTTGAAAAGTTGTAATCATATTGGGTACCTTAGCTGTGAATTTACTTAGGCGGTGACTGAACGTATATTACAATATTAACAGTGAGCATGGCTGCCACAGTCGGGCCTCTATTTTTAAATTGGTATCCACAAGCAGGACAGTACATGTATTTTGTCTTCTTGTAGAATACTAAACCAGACACAACAACATGGAACCGGACGAACTGACGCTGTCTGATGTTCACGTTAACACGCCCTACAATGTCATACATGAGCAGACATCAAAAGATTATAAAGGTTTGATGATATTCTATTTAAACCGACAAGAAGTATAAATAATTTTACACCACTAATTTAAATCACTGGCTGACCAAAGAAGTGTGTGGTGTCTGACATGTATGATGTTAATCAGGATATATATCAGCCTCAACTACACACAAAAACTTCCATTTGTTTCAAAATTTGTTGAGGAGCAAAGTTGCTGACCGTACAAGTACAGTTCACATCAATTTACAGTGGTTGCATCCAGGTTTCCATTCCGCGGTAAAACAGATGAAACATCCGACTCGTGTGAGACGTTAGTGGAAGATGAGGACGGAGACTTAATTGTGTCCAGATCCAGATCACAGCAATTCACAGATGTCATTTACATAGGTGACTACGAAATTCAATACCTTTAATACTTTAGGATACAGTTTCTTACCATGTGTAATTACCGCTGTATGATCGATCGTGGAAGCTGCATTTGTTAAGTTTCGTCTGCTCACCAAGACAGTGATAAATTAGAGGGTTAGCACAATGCCAATTTGCTGATCGGACAGAGATAGGTGGACGGTGGTGTACGAGTGGGAGGATGTGGACGGCCTGCTCTTTCACATATGCTGTCATGCCCTAACCGTGCGAAGCACAGGTTTCACCTAGTGAAACTGAAGAATTGTACAGATGTGTCAGGTTTCATCCAGTGGGGAACATTAACATGTTTCATGTACAGATTCTACTCAAATAGAAATATTGACAACCTGAGAGAAAAATGTCTTTTACACATGTCAATATAGTGGTGTGCAAAAAATCAGGAGGAAATTTTTCAGAATTGGAAAATGGTATCGAAGGTATAATACTACCATTTGGAGGTCTTTATTGGTGACACCCGTACTAACTATATTTCTATATTTGTATCATGAAGTATTTTCCAAAAATATAGATTGTACACCGTTAAAACACCGTTCTGCCTTAAACAGTGTACATTTTGGATTAAACTGCGGAGTGTTTCTGTACCCTGATACAGTAGAACACGTTTTGAGCGGCACCCTAATTTTAAGGGCAAAGATGCCGTAAAAGGCAGGTATGCTGTACAAAACAGATAAAATAAACATCAATAATAAGGATTCACTTAAAAGTGACACTTCCGTGAAAGGTAGGTATGCCGTAAAAAGAGTGCCACTCAAAACGGGTTCTGCAGTACAGACACACAGAGGCATGATATCAAGTTGATGCATTATAACATAAAGGACTTGTACCGGTTAATTTTTCAGACATTGGTGACGAAATTTTGGAATTGTGTGAACGAAACGCAGAAGCAAACAAGTCTTTGTATTCACATAAATCTGCCCAAACTAGTCGACAAAATGTACTTAGAGTCAGGGAATTAGACTGGACACAGGAAAAGCTAGCTAAAGGTAATGTATGTACTCAATTTAATATTAAAAAAAAACAGAGTTAAGCATCGTCTGAGTTGTTCAATCTGTAAAAAATGGATGTTTTCACTCACGATGTACATGTAAATTGCACTTGTATCAGCTTCGAACCTGCGGCAACATGGTATTATTTTCAGTTCTATTTTACAGATGACACAAAATGCAAATATTATTGGAGACCCGAGGATTTGGAACTTATGCAAAAAATGAAAATACTCATAGCTGCAGATGGTAAGTCCCACTTTGTACAAATTTGAAAAATTTGACAATTATGTATCCATTTTTTTTTCTATGAGACAAGTATTTATTGTTCGACAGTCTTGAATTACAGCGCGTGTCCCTTTTCAGTTATCTATGACGACGACTTGACAGATGCATTCTTCAGAACTGTTTACAGTCACCTGTCGGTATCTCCTGCCAAAGTACTCTTTATTGCACTCGAAAGAAGGTAATTCAGTTGTACTGATTCAATGACCTTCCACCAAACAGAAGTCTAGTCTGCAGTAAATTCTCACAGTGTTACCCCATATTAATGCCAGTGACCAGTTGATGTAGTTTTTCAGTCAGAAGTTTATTTTTGTCCAATGTGTTCTCTCGCTTCACTATCTATGGACACACTGTGAAACTGAAACTGATTCTATTATTATGTGTATCGATTAGGCTGCCATAACCTTTGTTCCAATCTGAAAATCAGCAGGGTTTTGGTCTAATTCAGAGATTCAGGAGAAAACTGAAGTGAAAAAGCACTTTTGGCCAATGCAATGGGAGCCCGGTACGTTAGGTAACAATATCCCAACGAAGGATAGAGGTTCTCTAACCTGTGTGCAATATCGTCGCTTTTAGATTGAACTTCACTTTGGAGGATCTAGATGTGTCTTGTCCGGCTTACACTTACTTCAGAGAGTGTCTGACTGAACTTTGTCAATTGAGTGAAAAGGGAAGGACTAAATTTACTGCCGATCAAATCGATACTGCCACGTTCCCACAGTACTTCCAATACAACAGAACCCAATACTTAGTAAGTACGTTTCTAATTGCTTTTTTTTAAAGCACAGGTCATCCCGCAAAACTCGAACACTCAAGGAAGATTGAAAAAATGTCGAGCTAAGCATTAATTTCACAATACACAACCTGTTGATGGGACATTTGTTATCCGTGTTCAAGCTAAGCAGGATTACCTGTATAATCACACGTAAGATTGTGATTTATTTTGGTAGAATAATCAGTCTGGAAGCTACAATTAAGCACAATTGTGTACACTTGTCCCCGCATATATCGATATTTTTGGTGCGGGAAAATAGCATCGATATAAGCAGAACAATTAACATGAGGGTCCATTAATTTGGTGCGGAAAAAAGGTATCGATATAAGCGGGATATCGATATAAGCGATATCGATATATCCGGGGAGGAGTGTAGTTGTATTTTTTATTTTGTAGGAATTATGGAAAATAACATGTCGATTTGACGATAAGGGATCAACATTTTAAAACTACCGCAGGACAATCCGACAAACTGTAGAAAATAAATTATGCTAAATGTATGTTTAATGGTTTTTAAATTGTTTCTTACTTTATTGACATGCATACTTTACAATTGTACCTTTATAACATTCAACCTCGATATGCAGCTTGTCTAACAACATAGTATAAACACGTATGTTCGGAAATAGGTTAAAATATCCACATGCAATTTACTCAACTTGATCACCATACTTGTCCCGTAAGTCGACTAAATTTCAATGCCACTTACTTGAAAACCCACGTGCAAACATTACATAGTACTTTCGATTAATTGAACATATGTACACACCCTAAGATTAAAACACATGTACACAGAAAAAGATGTAGCCTACCCCATGAACGATATTTATTTATAATATGCTGTAAACGTAACCGAATATCTTGGAAAACTGAAAAAGAAAATTATACATTATACATGTATTGAAATAGAATTTGCAAAAATGGTAACTGTATCAACAGATTTACGGGGTTTTTTTTTCGCATTTTAAATTTAAAACCCAATAACATACTTACAATAACTTATATACACTCCTGTACAATTTATATCACATAATTGCATAGCAATACACACACTACCAAACAGGTGGGAAAATGCATCTGCATGAAAAATAGGGCATCAGATCTTATTTCCAACGATTGGAATGGTTTCCATCATGTTCTAAACACTTGAACATTTTAAGTAAATTATCAATGAATTAATATTGTGTTCATGACAATCACAATTATCAAAGGGTTTATTTCACAACGTATTTACTACCAAAATGCGGTTATGAAATATTCAGTCTCGACCAATTTCAATCCAAACGTTGATAGTACATATCCATTATTTGTGATTGGGTGTGTTGTGGGATGGGAAAGGGGAGGGGTCACAATGGAAACTTCCGCCGACTGCACATCTAATGGGTATTGTATCAAACTATTCTATTTGATTCAAGTATGACGCATTCAAAGTTTCAGCATGCGAATTGTTGCAGCTCTCACATTCAATTGTGCTAC
This sequence comes from Haplosyllis anthogorgicola, assembly GCA_038406195.1. Classification (NCBI taxonomy): domain Eukaryota; kingdom Metazoa; phylum Annelida; class Polychaeta; order Phyllodocida; family Syllidae; genus Haplosyllis; species Haplosyllis anthogorgicola. Next base: position 7,900 of record JBCAUI010509117.1, on the reverse strand, counting down.
TTCATCTATTACTAAATTTCCTTAAATAACAACGTGACAAACACGTCTTGTATTTTGTGCCATAAAGAATGAAACTGTGTCACTAAGTACTTATTTTCATGATTATGTCAAATCGTTGCGGACTGATTGCAAATAACGGAATATTTCATATTCACTGTAAAATATTATTACGGGTATTTTGATACCATCAAAATCTTGCAATACAACTGTATCAGCTGGGTCTGATCGTTCATTCATTCATCCTATAATTTACATAATTTACGTTTGAAATGCGGCAAGTTTTCGTTACTGCCAATAAAAACCAACTATTTGGCAAGACATTATGAACACAAAATAATTAAGCAACAGACCAATACGTACGAAAATAAATTACATTCATAAAGTTTCTTGCAAACTGTTACACGCCACCGAATAGTCATGCACAAAGTTGTCATTATTGTACAAATGTATAAAAAATATAAAATCAATTCACATTATAAAAATATGGATACAATTCTTCTCAAACAGGTTAACTGAAACACACATACTCTTTGGTGGTAACTGACACTTGATGAATTCATCATTCAACTTATTTTTTTCTTCTCATTTCACAGAATCAAGCTCATGAAAGTTTGTCTACTCCCAGTAGTTACATGTATATATCGTGAGAGAATTGTTTTGATCAGTAACACAAATATGGTTACATTTATATCAAGAAACGCGTCTGTAGAGGAAAGTTACCGATCAATACGTCATCATTCTGAAATCATGTATAGTGGGACCCCATTTGAGCGACATCTCTTTTGAGCGACACTCTCTTTTACGACAGTTTTTGGGCGACATATTCTGGTATTAAATGTATGTAATCATATCTCCTTTGAGTGACACTCTCCCTTTTACGACACCTTTGGGAAGTAGAAGTTGCGTGTCACTCAAATGAGGTCCTGTTGTACCTAACTTCATGAGAGAAAGTACAGAAACAGCTTTCATTCTTCTCATTTTTCACGGTTTCACTCTATCCCTGACTGGGAACTATCAATGTAGATGGTTGTTAATTCCTGTGTATAGTGATCACACATGTCGATTAAAATGTGAAAATCTGAGATTGTGCTGGAAATGCCAAAGCTGGAGTCGTCCGGTGCCGCTATCAGACTCGGAAAAATGCGATTACTAACAAATTGCCCGAACAAAAGTACAGTCTCAGAGATGCCACTAACTTCTGCCAGAAAAACGGAAAACGAGAAATTTGCTCAGATATTAGTCAAAAGTCTTACAAATTTAGTAATTTTATTCAAAAGTAAAACCGGAAAGTAAAATTTTTATGTCTAAAAATAGGAATTCTGGTTAAAACCGGAAAAGTGGCATCTCTGATACAATTAGCGCCGAAATACCATTTGTAGCAGCCTCAGCGCCTCTTCCCAATATCACAGAAATTATGCACCATGCCGTGAATCCAATTTTACCCAAATCTTGCAAGATTACAACAAAACAAGTCATAAATTTAAAACTGCATTCGCTCAATTATTTTACAATACATGTGCCTTCTTGTTTTGAAGTAAAATACTATAAACCAATGAGACCGCTACCATAATGTACATAATTTGAAGTTTTTAAAATACATAACCGTGCTTACAGCCTTGGATTTAAAGCACCTTTAATTGTACACCACACATCCTTGTGGTTCATGGCGACTTCTACTGTGGTCATTAAAATCCACACACCTGGAAAAGCCATACCCAAACATTGTATTATAATGCTGACAAATGCGTCATTGCACTGCCGTAAAAACGCCAGCTTACTGTCTCAGTTCGTGTGCTTTTCCAATACTGTCCAGCTAATACCACAATTTAACTGATAGGTCCCAGTAATGTTATGACACACAAGGAGCTGTCCTTCACTTTCCACGTGTGTTACGTTGCCGTTGCTGTTAAATGTGACTGGTTTCCCTGGGGAAAAGATATGCTGTTGTTGCTGCCGTTAGAAAATCTTGTATTGTGACTGTCCTGAGAGGAATGTATACCAGCAAATGCTCTCTTGTTACTTGAAAATGCTGACCCTGAGGACGGGGATAGCGCCAAAGTGGAAGTGGTCGAGGACCTGCCTCTTGTTGCTGGTGTCCCTGATGTTGCTACTCCCTCCAACTGATCACGCAGTTTGTACATCAACATGATTGTTCTGTGAACAACTTCTGCTTTTATGAGACCGAAGTCGTAAAGGTTACACAAGTGCATCGTGAAATTCCCACACAGTTTGTCTTTAAGAATACGCTCTCCGTAAGTTTCCACAAATGTCTGGCAAGATTTGTTCATTTGACAGTCTCCCATGTAGCTGCAACGTAACAAAGGTTTTATTAAATACAGCAACAATCTTTTGGCATGCCTAAATTAGTAAGAGTATTGAATACGAAAAGACATCAATGTGCATGTACAAAATATATGTGTGTGGGGCTGATAAAACGCAAGGATTTTTTTTTGTTTTTTGAAATTTGTAAAGTTCAAACAAATACCATAAATTACCTCGCTGGGTCATTTATTCTACTTACTTGTTGTGCATTATGTGAAGATTCCACATCTTCATTATCTCTTTCTCCCCTTCATTTACATCAGTAAAGTCATCAATTAACTGCAAACAGTATTAAATTAAACTCGAGCGAAATTTCTATTGGTTTATACAACTGACTGCATGCTAATAAATGGGTAGAAGCTAAAAATATTCCTCGCACAAGCTGTGATTTGCTGCAACACATTGTCAAATTTATTTTCAACACATTATGTTGATTTCAGTTAACTGCAACATACTTTATCACAACTATGGACACTTACATTCACGGTCTTTTGTCGCAGCCATTCAGGATCAATTTCATCCTCACTATCTTCTTCGATCTCATTGGGCAGCAGTGGTATGACCGAGTTGGAATGGTAGTACAATCTATTGTGTCCCTGAATAAACTGTCGTGACACCACATTGTCGTCATCTGGTTCCAGAAACTCCGACAGATCAGGAGCACCTCTTTTTGGCCTTCAAGAGCAAAGTTAAACATGTAAAAGTTATATTCGTAATCAACTCGAAACTTCAAATTGATTGACATGGCGTAAATATACAATAGTGACGACCACTTCACATTTTCACAATGCAAATTAAATTTACATATTAAAACAAGCATCCATCAATGCTCACTCAGGGTGGCCACGCTCAGCTTAAGATAAAATTCCCTGTCTTTTCCCTGTGTTCGGGACCTTTCTCCCTGTGTTTTCATAAATAATGTTTAATTTGAAACTCAGTGAACGGCATACTGCACTATTTGTTGCTATCCTTTTCTGCCCTTTGTTGTGCAGAAGAGTTAAGCAATGACACTAAGAAGCTGTAAGAAATTAAAAGAGTAGATGACCAAAGATGAAAAATTGGGAAAAGATGCCATGCCAAGTGAGGCTAGAAAAAAATTGGGGTAAAAAAGCTGATAAAAGGGTGATTTATGATAAAATACTTAATTTTTGGCAAAGTTTAGAAAATTCCCTGTGCTCTGAATAAATTCCCTGTGTTGCAACTAAATTCCCTGTGTTTTCCCTGTCTGGAAAACCTAACACTCAAATTCCCTGTTTTCCCTGTGTCGTGGCCACCCTGCTCACTACTGCTCTATTTGTATGTATTTACTATGCAGAACTTAAAATTCTGTGGCAGCACAGTTTACCATACTCGACATGGACATACCGTATATTGCCTATTCATGGCACACCTCCTTTTTTTCAGGTGACTTCCGACAAATTTTTGCTGTCAGTGTTTACAGATTATGCATTTGACTTATAACCTTTTGTTTGTAGCATGTGAAAGTGATTCTAAGCAAGTTTTTATCATAACCATGTTGTTCCGTTTCGTAAAGTGCCGGTACTCCCTGCTGATGCCTTAAATGACTAGAGTTCTATACAACCTATGCCCTCCCTTTACAAGCACATATGCATAACACTGACATGCAACATTTTCCATGAACTACTGTGTTGATTGTAAATAAGGCACACCCTCAAAATTAACTCTTCGTGCACTGCCCGAAAATAAGGCAATTTACGGCATGAAGCTGTATCATCACACCATATTCATGTACGAGGGATATATTGTGTAACTAGCATTTCAAGCACATTCGCAGTAATCGACCTGTTGCATAAAAATATAGTTACAATAATTTTATGACCTATGAAACCAAGTCAGTAGATGTTAAATACCTGTAGACAACAATATGTGTGACTGGAGTTCGTCTCACAGGTCCTGCTCGACTGAATGAGAACCCTATGTGTGAATGTAGATCCTGAGGATTCCCGATGTATGAGCCATCGTAACAATCATTGATTGATACATCTATGCGAGCACCTTTTGGATGTTCCTGCAAACGATTATTTTCATAAAATATGAAATCAACTTAACCTGTGAAGATGATGCACCAAAATCCGCGAATACAAAAATTACTGTTTACACATGGTTGCCACGCTCCAAGTGAAATCAAATTCCCTGTGTTTTCGACATTTTCCCTGTGCTAACTATATTTTACAAATTCATGATTGCAACTTTAAAGCAAACTTTGCATCTTATTAATGCCTTCCTTTTATTTTGGGACATATATAGCATAAGGTCAGGAATGACATGTATAATATGCATGGCAGTACTGGAAACATTGCATTAATGGTTAAAGTGAGCTAGAAACAATGGACACTTTTGAAAATATGCCAAGCGAAGCAAGGCTAAAAAAAATCAGGATATGTAAGCCGATAAAAGGCAATTTATAAGGAAATACTTCATTATTGGGGTATTTAGAATATTCCGTGTTTTTTCCAAATTCCCTGTGTTTTCCCTGTCTGGAAAAACAGATAGCCAAATTCCCTGTTTTCCCTGTGTTGTGGCAACCATGTTACATAAATACACCAACACCCGTTTGCAGTAATATTTATGTACATGTACTTACAACATAGGTAAAGTTGAATCTTGGATGAGAAGTTCTTAAATGTTTGAGTAGACTGAACAGCTGCATGCAATTAAGTGAGCACCAGGGGCAATGTAGATCATCACGAGCTTCTGTTTGTTGTCGGGTGTTATTGTTGTACATAAACTGATAAAAGATGCGCCGTTTTCGCGGTGACGTCAATGTCACTTCCCTTTGCTTTCTATCAAACAATAATTCTTTGGCAACTGAAAGAAGAAAACAGGGTTGTCTTTATTCCCAATATCTTTGCATGTTGCATACAAAGAAAATTCAATGACAATCTCTGCACCTTTTGTCCAAAAACCTACCTTGGTGATTGTTATTAAAGTGATTTCTTGTGCGTAATGCTTCTGTAACTGGGACGGGTGAATCAACTAAGCCATGACTTGGAACTTTATTCCATCGTAAACTGAACTTTATCGTCGGACATTTATTGAAAACTTCAAAACATCCCACCGCCTGAAAATACACAGAACCATTGTACAAGGGAATATGCAAATCTAAATAACAGAAAAAGATTTTTCAACATCGTTTAGCAAAGTAAACCACAAAAAGAATTGTAATTACTAAATCACAATTACCTTTCCTTCCATGACCGTCTCCCAGGAGGCTTGTTTTTTGTACGTCATTGTACTCAATTCTTGAAGCGCAACCTCATAGTCACCCTCGGTCAATAAACACCTTTTGTACTTGTCGTATATCACCAGTTCAGCACCATACATAACCGATTCCCTTTCGGATTCCATACTTTCATCCAAACCATGACCATTTGTTGATTGTTCTGACTCGGTGTTTGGTCTCAGGCTTCTTCGTCTTTTGGATGGAGGTTCATCTACTGAAGTTTGAAACACTTAAATTTGCCAGTAACCTCCTGTGTGTCACCGTAGAGATGGATTTGAGCTTTCATAAAATTTAACGTTTACAACTTTTCCAACCAACAGAAATTGGGCATTTTAGGGGGAAAAGGCCGGATTTGCGACTGTGACAAGAATATCTCCATCTCTGTCACTGGGGCCTTTTACAACAGCTAGAGATTTATATTTAACAGACAGATTCAAATACATCTTAGATGGTTTACCAGATTCATATCCATTGCACATTGGTGTAGAATCGCATGTGACTCTTATAAGCAGTGTGTAAGACCGGACTGCATGACCGTTGTTGTGTTTGAAATTATCACAGCCAATTGCAATTGCCTCAGCTTTGGACGGAGTTGCATTTTCTGGATTGTATGGAACTTTCACCTTTCCCAGGCTGACTTCCATCAATGGTGATGAGACATCCTAAAAAAAGCATACAAGCATGACAGTTATGGATATTGCGAAACGGTTTACGATATCTTTATGAAAATTTCCTCTTACGTATTTTAACACGATGATAATAAATGTTAATGACTAAATGTTACATGCATAACGCTGTTCACGAGAAACGTAAACAATCCTCACCTTTCTTTTCTTGTGACAGATTTTCAGAAGCAGCAATTCCAATTCGACATGGTGAGCCTTATCTGCATCTATATAAAATGCAAACACACAATTAAGTACAAATTTACTCTATCTTTTAAAATAAAATAAGTCTAATTATGTATCTTTGAAAATACAGTACGACCTCAGTGTTGCGCTACTTTTGAAATTCAGGGGACATTTTGTGCCTGGTACCCAATTTCTGGGGGGCATTTTCACTGCACCAAGGGTCACTATGTTCAAACTGTAGGTCCACAACTGAAATGGCCACCAAATCTGGCGGTCACTTTTGACCCCTTTGTTCAATTTCTGGGGGACATTTACTAAATTCGGTGAGGGAATCCCACAGGCCCGCGGTACAACACTGGGACCTCCTTTGAGCGACACCTCTTTTGAACAACACTGTTTTATATTACACTTTTTGCACGACATATTCTACTATTAAATATATGTAATCATATCTCCTTGGAACGACACTCCCTTTTTTACGATACTTTTGGAAAGCAAAAGTTGGGTGTCTCCCAAAAGAGGTCCTCCTGTAATTCCAATTATTTGTGTAATTATTTTGACCGGTAACATTACTCTAGTGAGGGAATCGAACTGGATGATGCAATATAAGTCCAATACCTTTGTAGTCGAAAAACCCTGTAAATGTTATGTTCATAAATTCACTTTTGTAACTTTCAATATTCAGGTCCTTCTTTCTGCGAGCCTCGACCCTTTCCAAAATAGAATCCACCTTGAAGTCATCTCTGCAAATAAAAACAGTTGCAGTCCGTATGACATTTATACAAAACTTTAATTTCATCATATTGTATCCCCTCTTTTCTTTTAATTGTTGTAGTATACGGTATGACGAGATCATCTGTCTATGAACAAATTTAACTTTGGATACATTTAAAAACAAATCAATGAAAAAGATTCAAACCTGGTGTTACTTTTTCGTGTGCTTCTACATCTCATGTACGTTAAAGTTCTGTGTAAGAATATCGGCTACAAAGACAAGTGAGTGAGTACGTATACATGTAAAGTAAATAAAATACACGTATATACCGTATTTGTCTTCTTTATGGCCCATGCCCGAATTATGGCGCACCCCTCTTTTTCGAGCTTACTTCTGGTACTTTTACATCGTAACTTGCATACATTCCACTTGTGTTGTCTCATGAAAGTGGAATTTTTCTGTTCAATTATGCACGTTGAAAGATGTGTACTGCAAAAACTGTTAATAAATCACCAGTAGGTGATTCTAGTGATAAGCTACGAAAGTAATTGAACATATTGATATGTCCATTACTCCAAAAACTGATGCATTAGTATGTCCACAACTTCAAAAATACAGTTGTCCCCGGATATATCGATATTTTTGGTGCGGGAAAATAGCATCGATATAAGCGGGATATCGAAAAAGCAGAACAGGGTGGCCACGCTCAGGTCGAGATAAAATTCCCTGTGTTTTCCCTGTGTTTTAAATTTTTTCCCTGTGTGTTTT
>JBCAUI010509106.1:0-12696 GCA_038406195.1 Haplosyllis anthogorgicola | reverse complement strand
TCCATAAGGATCAGCAGGAAAAATTCCTGTAGGGAATACACTGTTAGGCTTCTCTTGTACTAATTTTGAGTTTGCATGTTTAGCTTTCCAAAGATAAGAAACACATATGTCAGTGTCAATATCAAACTTTTCAGCTATCATGGGTGTTACATGTTCATTTCTTTGTATTGAATCTAGGTCTTCCTCATCATGATCAGTATTACTTGTCACATTTAGTGGTTCAGTTGCTATGTTTAGACTAGCTTGCTTTGCATGTTTTGGCATAGACTTCTTTTTCTTGCTAGACTGCCCATGGGAAGGACTGACTGGTTTACAAAATACACCCTGCTGACTTTCAGTCATAGGGTACATTATTTCCTCTGTTAAAATAGACCATGACTTTGGATCTTGTTCATCTATATCTATAGTATCTGGCTCTTCTAATAAATTGTACAGATAAATATATCTCAGATAATCTTGTTTTGGAACATCAAAAATTTTCTTTTGTAGAAATTTTGATTCAATTTCATGGTCTATGTTCTCTTCTTGTTCTGTATAATTACACATGGCTTCAGCATGAAAAGATTCATACACAGTATATTCATCCAAGACTTGCTTAAGAATCATTGCTTTATCTGTCTTTGATCCAGACTGTTCAGACTTTTCAGTCTTCTCAGCCTTAAGACTGCCTGATTCAAGCTTTACAGCTCCAGGTCCTTGATCAGTAATTTTCATACTAGTATTTTCAGTGTTTCCACTATTAACTTCAGTTACCTGATAGTTAAACTTCCTGTTTCCAATTTGGGATTTTATCCCCTTTTCAGAAATTGACTTTTCCATTTGTAGACCTTGTCTACTTTTGGATTTAGGTGCACCTTGTTTTGTTTTGGAAGGAACAAACAAGCTTCTTTTATCTGACTGTCTACTGATAACAATCCTCTTTTCAGAGCTTTCTTGTTTTAAACAACCATCAGCAGACCTTTCCAACAATCCATTTTCAGATTTATTATTACTAATCCTCTGGCCAGGAGTACAATTCATAAGTTCATCATTAACAGATTGCATGGATTTCAGTTTTGACATTTTATCAGAACTGGACTCCCCCTTCAAAACCAAAAGAGTTCTGGCACTCTGAATACCTCCCTCTAAAGTTTGAAATTCCTGTTTGTTTTGTTCCTTCACAATATTTATATTTTCTAGACTTTGTCTGTCTAGGATACTTGGATTCATTACAGGGTCTAAGAACAATTTGGAATTTGACATATCTTGAAGAAATAAAGCTCTTTCAAATTCTTCATCTGTCATATTTGAAAAGTCAGGAAATTGATATTTTTCTTCCCATGGACAACACTGAGGGTTACCTTCAATGCTTAAGGATCCCCTGTCTAGTTTAAATCTTCTAAAGCCATCATCAATTCATCAAGGGTGCCATGAGTCTCTGCTTCACACACAGCATTTGCAGCTTCAGCTTTAGTCCAACCTTGGGCTTTCAATCTCTTCTGTAAAGACCAGCAATTCAAAACACCATGCCCAGGTACTTGGCAATAGTAGCATGTAATATTAGGATTATCACCTCTGAGTCTCCTATCTCCCCCTCCACCCCTTCCAGGATTGGAGCCTCTTCCTCTACCCCTGCCTAGATTATTTCTACCTCTACCTCCTCTACATCTAGGCCATTGGCCCTACCTCTGGAGGGTTGAAACTTGGGAGCATAGGATCCCCCTGAAGTGCTTTGTCCCTGTCCCCTGTTACTACTGGCAAACATAGAAATTTCTCTTACTTTATTAGTCAAGTTTTCAATAGCACTGTTTTGTGAATTTATCACCTCTGCCACAGCACCAACCTGTTTGATGGTTTTGTCCAAAATTTGGATCTGCTTTTAAATTACAGACTCAGCAGCCCCTCCAATGGATATAAAGGGCACTGCACCAGATTTTTCTACCTTTCCTTCCCTAGAGGGCAAAGTATTATGCAGTGGGGTCATATAGCCTATGGCTACCCTCTCTAGCTGCTTTTATGGCATCTTGAAGGTTCTTCTGAATACTAAGTTTGTATTACAGCCACAGTAGTACTGGTTCCTTTCTTTGTACTTATGCTAGTATCAACCAAGGTAGGTGTTTTGATTACAGACTGACTGGCTGTACCTAGTTCTATAACCTTAGGAGAAGTGGTGTCTGTATCTACAGAAGTTTTAGGGTGAGAAGGAGTTGAAAGATGAGTCTTTAGGAATTTGTTTTAGATCTCTTCTCTCTTGGTCCTTCTTTAATCTTTGCTGTCTTTTAAATTCAGCCTCCCTAACTTTCCATGCTTTTAATTCCCTCTCCAAATATTCAACCAGTCTCTGTCTATAATCAAATTGCCTTTGATCTTGAATAGCTTTTGCAGCCTCACTATTTTTCTGTTTTCTCAATGCAGTTTCTGCATTAAGTTGAGTAGTTAATTTATTAACTTGCTCCTGATAACCATTGACAGTTGCCTGCTCATTAGGTGTCAATGTATATTGACCACTTTTAGCAGATTCAATGAGAGTTCTTGCTTTCTCAGCTGATGTACTTTGCTCTTACTCCTTAATTTTCACTTTTAAACTCTGAATAGCTTCATCTATATCTTTTAATTCTAATTGTGCTTGTCTTTTAATAGAGTCAATATATTCAGATTCCTCCTGAGACTCAGCTCTTAAATCTGAAGCCTTAACAGATTCAGGAGTTATATCAAGCTGAGAGCACAAAAACTCTACATCAGAGGTCATGGCAAAGAGAAAACAGAATCATGTTCAGGCTCACTTACCTGGATTGGCCTAACATTGTCCTTCATACTTTGGGACACCTATGTCCTGTTCCCAAAGCACCATTCCTCTTCTTTCTTCTCTTCAGTCTGACTCAATATGCATACAGACTTACCTAATACTTATGCTTTTACTAATTTAACACAATTTCAAATTTTGAAATTTATTTTACACCTGGCATCTCAGTGGGACCCCCATGTAATGAAATCTGAGTACCACGGGGTAATTACTCTTGTTGCCACTATTATATTCTAATGCACAATGCTTTTAATAAATTAGTCAAAGAAACCAAACAAGTGTGTAACATAGACCAATCATATTGGTCTGGAAATTGGGAAATCCCTCAACGTAATTGAGTCAATACCCTTACAATAGCAATAATCATGGTTATATTATAGTATGACCAAGTATTCAGCTAACAATTGGCCTTTCAAGTCAGTTCATTGAAGTTAAAACTGTAATTAAGTGAGCGCTTTTGATCCCAGTGGGCGTCCTTGAGACCAGGGATGAAATGCAATCTACACACTCCCTGGCCATGGCTCAATAGCACGCATTTGCAGTGCGCACTCTTGAGCCACGGCTGGGGAATGATAGGCACTTTCGAGCCTGCGCGCTCTGAGTCCTGGTACAACGTACAAGATTTCTTACTAAAATTCTATCAGTTTTGAAAGTATACGATGCCAATAAGAATATTTAAATGAAATCAGAGAAAATATAATTATTTTATATAACCTTTATAGAGCTATACTCTTTCTGGAACTACTGATGTGACATCAAAGGAAGGCTCAAAAAGTCCGAGAAATGTGGAACTTTCTCTCTTGTTTCTCATTTGATGTGGCGCAAGCCGACAGAATTTAGATTTGAGAGATAGAGATTAACACATTCAAAGACAAAGTGCACTTGAAATTGTCTAGGCTGAGTGAAGATTCAGGTGTATAATTTTACCTGAATGGTTTAAATTATTGCGGCAGCAGACACTTTTGAGACCTTAATTTATCAATTATAATCTCTTGGAGAATGTATCAAATCACTTTAATTCAATCTAATATCGTTATTTGAGAAAAGTTAAATAAGCTTTGGAGTAAAGGTAAAGATTAAATATCAATATCTGAAAGGTCCTTATGCAGTGGACTGTCATTTAATCAAGCAAAAAGATTCTTATGTGATGTCAGAAGTTGTCCACGGCAAAAGAAACTTTAACGATGTAAGATATCCTCCCCGTTTTACCGTTTGCAAAAAAGCAACTCTTTCAACTAGATTTAGGTGTTTCACGAATGCTTTTAGAATAAATTAGGATGAATTTTAGGATAAGATAAAATTCCATATAGGTTTCGCACTTCCACTGAGTAAGTAATTACACTTAATGCTAAATGTTTGAACACATTTTCATTTATTATTGGATTTTATTTTTAGCAACCACTAATGGCCTAAAATTTTGTTATATATCTCCATTTATGGTAATATATTAAAAATCAAAGAAAATGTTTACTTGCGCAGTTCTAATGCATTACGCAATTTTTTTTTATCCATATGAAATCAGAAATATGGGTACAAGCTGTGGGCTGTGCATTAACCTTACGATCTTCATCCTCTTTACAAACATTTCCATGGAGAGCTCGACCTAATGAGAAATTATGTCTCTTATTACTCATGTAAATCCATTTAAAGAATGGTACCTTGTCCTCTTCTCCATTACAAAGTAGTTTGTGAACGTTTTTGCCAGGCACAAAGGTATAGTTGATAAACAAGCCAAGATGCATTGGTATTTTGTCTTTGAAATTTATTTTCATGGAACCGTCCGGGTAATCGGAAATGATTCACTTCTGTGGTACAAGTAATATGGAGGTAGTGTACATTTGTGCAGTATGTAAAAGATACAGACTGAATTGGCTTCCAATAAACAATTATGTAAGGAAGTTAAAATCCTAGCCCTATTTACTCCATAACCGTGTCGTAAGAACTCGTTTTGAGAATAAGAACTTTATATTATTAGTGAGTTCGTAAATGAAACTTATCAAAGTCTTCATTATTGGGTAGGGAATGAATAAAACGTCTTGTGGATAAAACAACGACAGATATTGGCATTGTTTTAGAGGAATGTTGAATTTCTTTCCCGTACCATCTTACATGAAGTCACTTTGACATGGGACTCATCTGGAATTGTTCCAATTTTCTGTAATTTGATCAATTGACAGTGACATTTGTATAGACAGAAGAGCAACCTTTAATTCGTATGACATTTAGATTTGCTCGTCCCTACTGTTAGAGCTGATGGTGACTCGGATGTTCTGAAAGCCCTCGGCAGACAGAGTTGAAAATAAAATTTCTCTATTTCGAAAACAATATTTTTCTAGCAGCTGTACTGCGCAAAGGGAAAAGTTTCACTTTGTGTTGCGCCCTTTGCAGCTAAAAGGCTTTCTTCTTAATAGCCTTAGGATGACCTATTGTCTCACCACGCATTAGTTATTACAATGCTTCTAGATAATTTCCTGATAACGGAAAATCATACGATGACAAGAAAAACAGCCCTTTTATCAAGCATATGGTTCACATCCTGACAAGACCACTAACCGTGGTTAATGGCCTTTGTCCTTTCATGAGTTTGCACTTCCCTACATGAAATGCAGCTTTATTGGTAATAATGGGTTCTATGGTTTCTTCCAGAAGCAGCTTCAGTTTATAATACCCCAAAAAAGACGGCAATCCGCCACTTGTCAAGAAAAACACCAAAAATCCAAACATGCCGTCGAAGCTCTAAAGTGAAAGTGTGACCGAGCAAAGATTTAAAGTCTTCGCGGCTAAAAATACAAAACATGCTATATAGATTCAATAATTTCACACTACTTAAGTACCTTTTAGTGTCTTATGTAAATCATTTGTGAAAAAAGAGCGAAACTTTCTTTGAAGATTGATTCTGAATTCATTCAGGAAAATGTCACGTTAAAAATTTAAATTTACACATCTAAGAAACACTTATCAAAATGAATACAGTTGCAAAGGTTAAACTGCTAGACTTGTGACATTCTGTCATGCAATTGCTTTGTTCATTTACAAGTTTATAATGACACATAGATATACACATTGAAAAAATATAAATCTCGTTCAAAATAACCACGATAACGTGACGTGAAATTATATCTTCATATGGTTATGACTTGTTTAATGTGCATTGTAGAGATATCACGACACAGAGAAATGGTATTGTTGCTTAAGAAATACAGAATTGTAATTTGAACTGGAGTTCATCATATTTGCCAGCAGTAACCAAAAGGACCTTTCAATAATATAATGAGCACTATTTAATCATTAAAATGCATCTCTTGAACAAATTGAAAAAAAGGTTCAGTTGGCAAACATAATCTTGAAAAGAACTGAGCCAAGTAATTTAGATATGTAAAGTTTGCTCAACAGTCGGTTGTCGAATGATATTCTGATTATGTGATTTTGTGAAATTCGGAAAATCTTGCAATTTCCTTCAAAAGCACACTCTGTCAACAAAAAGACATGTATTTAAACAGTTCTTACAATTATTTTGAGTTGTAACTAGAAATTACAGAAAGAACGTCATTTTCAAGATAAAAATGTATTTCTTTGAAGTCTTTAGATTTGAAAAGGAATTAGGCGAAAAGGTTTAAGAAACTTTCAAGATTATGATAACGTGAAACGTTTCGGCATCTTCAATATGTTATCTTTTCTCAACGATTTACAGAATTAAGAAATTTGCTGTAGTTTACCTTCATATTAACTCTTGTCTTAACCAGTCATTGAAGGTTTTTCCAAATAATTTTTGCCAACCAAATTAGGCAAATTTGCCTAATTCTGCAAATGCCTGGTTACTACTTTTAGTATTAATACTGATATAAGTAACTTGGAAAATCATTAATTTTAGGTTTCATTAAATTCCTATCAAATTCAGAAACAACAAGCAGCCTTATTTTTGGTTTAAATGACTTTATTTATGTTATGGCTTGGCACAAGCAATCAATAAATATATAAAAATTTAAAGATGATTGTGTTAAGCTAATTTTACAACTGTGAACTATAACTGTAACTGCTGGAAGGCATCTCTCCCCACATGCTGGCCCCCATTCCCCTAAAGTGAGGAACTAGGAGCCAGCACCCAGACAAAGATTACATGACAATTAACCACTAGCTGGGCTATTCCCTAAACTACATATAAATTGAGAATAGCTGTGAAACAGCTGGCAAAATTATGGGCCAAGCCACAAACCTGATACCATTAAAGAACCTGAATGCACCTACTACCTGTTTTTAATGCAACAGCAACCTTTTAAAAAGGCAATTTGCCCAAACAACAGCATTATATGAACAACTCATAACAACACTGCTGTTGCCCAGTGGGCCAAAAATAGCAGTCAAATAGACTAACACTTAACCCTGAAAAACTTCCACTGATTACAGATTAAAAAAACACATAAAGAACCATTAGAGTTAAACAAATGAGTAATGCTACCACATCTGATTTAAAATGTGATCACATTGAAACAACAATGTAAAAGTGTGATGTAAAAATGGCTTTTAAGTCACTAAATATAACAAATGAGTTTATGAACTAGCAAAACACTATGACAAGATTGTTAAGGAATATCACATAATCCTTCCACCACCTGTAAGAGATCTGTATCCTCCCTTTTTATGAGTTTTGATTCCACTAAAAATGGCCTACGTATGAAATGCACTGCAAAGGAAGACATGGTCCCTGACTCTAGATAATATGGGGCAAAACAGTGATGCCTGTCTTCCTTGATAAACATTACATGTACCAGTATGTATGCTACTGCCCAGTTGAAAGTCTTGATCCTATCCAGTTGTTTCAACAGTGAAGGAATGATAATTCCCAAAAAGAGCTGTATGGAGCTGTTAACTGCTGCCACCATGCAAATGAATTGCCAAATGAATTCCATACAATAGCTTAGTGCACCAAGGATGCAACAAATGCCTACCCACTAAAGTGAACACTTGGGTAGTGTGACTTAGATCCCTAAGACAACTGGCTATCATGCCTTCAAGATAAATGTACTGAGTTCCTTCCATGATGTCCACATCCATGTAACAGTCCTGCTTTTGAAGAATCTGGGCTGTTTCATCAGTGAAAAGCAGGGATTTTGTTGAAGGCCACCCTGGGTTGTGCCAGTATAATTCTTGTTGCAACTGCTCCAAAACCATCTTTACCACCAGTACTGAAAAGCAAGATAAACGTACATACAAGAGCCAATAGCTCATAAATCACGACTGAAATCAGAGGCTACTCTAATTCTGGACTTGAGGGTGCCCTCAAGATATTGTTTATAACAGTCACTTGACCAGTCCCCCATGATACATACCACTTCCTCTGATAGCCTTTGATTTAAAGCATGAGAAGCCCCCCCCCCCCCCTCACTGAATAGAGTGCATGTTGAGCCTGACAGGTTCATACCCGGCTGGCACAGCCACTTTTTCATATAAAATTGTACTTGCAAATAAGTAAGTGCACACAGCCTGGACAGCCCTTTTATTGAAGAACAATATGAGAAAGCTGGCTGCTGTGGTCTGTGGGGGGTGACCATAAACAAGTGCCATAGTGCCTTAACTGAGCAAATAGCAGTTCCTGTAGGAACTAATGGAGATGGAAAGAAGGTGGCTGATTGTGGCACTTTTGACCAATGAATGTTAGCTATGACTAGCAATCTGTGAAAGATGAAATTGCTCCTGACAAACTGCTTCCTCTTGGAAAACTTTTTGTGGGAGTCCTGGACAAGGTTGCTCTTCCTTAAGAGGTGGTGATAGGGGCTGCCTTCTGTGGAAAATCTGGAGAGTACACTGAATCCCTCTCAAGGTGTAGTGCACAAAGATGTTGGTGGATAACCTGACAGCTGGGCAAAACAGGACAAGCTGGCAACATGATTTTTTATGGTTGGAAATTTTTAACCCAACACTTAGAAATGAGTTGCAAAGAGGCAAGTGTTCGTAACAGTCAGAGGGAGCAATGGCAGCTGGAACTTCTGAACAAAGGCTTGATAAGCTTTGACATGTGTGCACACATTGCACCATGTACCTTTCCTCATCTGCTCCACATTAACTCCTTGCACTGCTAATTCAAGGTTTGCCATTCTGCTGCTGAAACAAAATTAAAATAAACACTTTTAGAGAACTACCAATCATTTGTAAACAGAAAGAGATGGTCTTTGACCCACACTTCTGTCAGGTGCATACCTGCTGTTTGGGTATGGAATTCTCCCTTGGCTGTATCCAATAGATACCAGTGAAAGAGCAGATCCAGCAATATGTTGAGCTTACCTGGAATGTGCCTGGTCCTTACTTCTATGTTGTAAACTGCACACACAAAGGCCAGCTCCCTGACACACTGAACCATGAAAGGGTCATGCGACCTACCTGTATTGATAGCTGTGACCACGTTAGTGTTGTCCAAATGTACAAAGAATTTCTTATTCTCTGACCTCTTTGCCTACACTTTGACTGCCACCACCAAGGTCAGCAGCTCCAGATGATATGAGCTTCACATACCAGAAATTTGTGAAATTTGACCTTAAAGAATTCCCCTTGGCAAACTGCTCCCCCACCCACCAATGTAGCATCGGAGTCCAAGCAGGCTGATGTTTAGAAGAAAATCTCCCTGTAAATGGACACAGCACTGTTGAGGCAAGGCATTACTCTGTCCCACCAGCGAAGGTCTTGCAATACTTCAGCCTGCACTGGCTGAACTCCCAAATGGGGAAAACCTTGCAAAGTCTCAAGCAATCTAGCTATGAAAATATGCCCTGTCCTAATAACCTGTGAAGTGAATTGCAGTTTCCTGATCAAAGACTCCAAGTCCTTTCTACAACAAGAAGTCCTACCTTTCCATCTTGATATGATCAGCTTGATCTCCACTACCCTATCTTTATCTATGGAAATGGTCATGTCTAAGATATTAAACCAGATCCCTAACACTATCATAGAATGTGACAGAGGACAAGCTTTGGCAGTAGACTCAGTAATATTCAGGTCTCTGAACAAGAAACCTAGGTATTGGAAGTCCCTGCTGGCTTTACTACCCAATACGACACCTACAAAATCATCTAAGTAGCTGACACAAAGAGCCCCCAAACAGTTCATGATCCATGCTACTGCTGAGGTGACTCTCTGGCAAATAAAAGCTGCTGAGGTGAGCCCCATACTAAGCACCATATCAAAGAAAAGCTTGTCATCCAATGAGAAGCCCAATAAAGGCCAATCTGCTGGACAGACATAAATTTGCCTGTAAGCTCGCTGCATATCCCTCTTGTACATAAGAGCTCCTGGGCCTACTGCCCAAACCATCATGGCAAAGGTGTCCATCCTGGGATAACACAAGGACATGAGCTCATCTAAATACCTATCCTTATCTATACCCTCATTAACTGCACCACCCTCTGGGAAACTAAGATCCATAATGAGCCTGCACTCAGAGGAGTCACACTTAGGTATAGAACTACTAGGTGACAATGCAGTTGGCTGCCCAAAGGGGTTACTCTGAAATGGCCCCAAAAGAGCATCAAATTTTAACTCTGTGTCTGGCTGAAACCACCCCCCTGTGCTGAATAGCACTGTTGTGGTTGTCCACTCATAAACCAGATGTTAAGGAAAACTTATTCCTGCTAATGGGCCAGCTGAACTGCAAAAACTCTACCACTTGGTTATCTTCATATTTATGCAACAAACTGTGCAGTAGATCCAAGTTCCATTTGGAAAAAATTGGGATTCTAGCCCCGAATATATTAGGCACACCTGTAGTTTGCACCTGCTGCACTATTTGAATAGGAGATAATTGCCTGAGCTTGTCAGAAACTGCCACTGCAGTAGGATTGAATTACTGTGTTGTTCTGCTACAGGAAAACAACTCTGAATCAGATTCTAATGACACAACTTTGTCTACCAGATAATGTTCAAAGATGTCTTGCATGTTTTGTACTGTTTCAAACTCACATTGCACTGTCTCTAAGACTGTAGGCTGTGCTACCCATAGCATTGCTTGCTGTTCTCATCTGAAAGGAGGATCACCCCCCCATCTTGGACTAGTCAGGCTGAAAACAACAATCAGCAGTTTTCTCCCTGTGCTGTTCCTTCTTGCCTTTCTTCAAGAGACAAGCAGCACAAACATGATGCAGTACCTTCAGTTTGTCCCCTAACATACCTACATGTGCATTATTTTTTAATGTTGCTGAACAGCTGCCTGATTGATATGCCTTACAGAATAGAACCCTATCCTTACCTTCTCTGGTTGTGCTCTTATCCTTATCACCCTTATTTGGGAACTTGTCCCCTCCAGCTTTAACGGCATCCCCAATGATCAACATTTCCAACAGCCTGAAGTCTGATCCCCAGGAAGATTTTGTTTTCTCTATACTTTGCAAAACCCCTGTGTATAATTGTTTTACTTTGAAGAGAGGTGCCCCTCTGACTTTCCAATATGCAAGCTGTTTGAGCAAAGGTACACGCACTTCCTTTTTGAGATCAGACTTCACCCATTGGATAATAGATAACTCACCTGCCACTAACTGCTCAAAGGACAGGTCCACGAACTTAGGTATGTTCTGAACAAAATGTAGATCTAAATTGTAGTGGGGCCACTTTTGTGGCTTACTAATTTTATTGGAATGTTTGGCAAACATGCCTGATTTTAACTTGTGCTTACTCTTATGTTTACACTTACAAATAGCAAAATCATCTAAGTCTGAAGACTCTAAGGATGTAGAAGATGAAGAGCTCAAAGACTCACCAAGAGAATCATTCTGCTTGTCCTGAGAAACCACCTCATAGTCCAGTTTCCGCTTTTGATAGGCAGCTCATACCAGGACTGCACTGCTTTAGATTTCCCCTTACTGGTGACCTTTCCAGTGAGTATTTGCCCCAGGTATTAGCCTCAGGCTCATCCAGGAGACTCCCAACATCAGACCGTCCTGTGACTGCTAACCATTCTGGAACTTTGCGTACTTCTGGCAGGACTTGTCACGAAGTGCTTAGCACTCCTTGCACAGCTTGCACTTGATTTTGGCCAAGAGTGGGAGATGACACCATGGACTGTGCATGTGCTGCCTTCACAGTTTGAACCTTGCTGGCCATTTGGGCTATCAGCATGTCTGACAAATCTGTTTGCTCAAATCCACAATTCTCTTTTCTTTCCTGAACTTTTGTTGTAGTTGTTGTGCCTGTTTTTTCTTTTGTGCTAGCTCTTCTTCCAGAAGATTTTGCTCCCTGTAAAAGTCATCATAAGAGATTTCAACTCTCTGTCGGGTGTCCTGGGTATCTACTTCTCCAGATTTTGGGCTGCTACCCTGGGCTTGGTCCTTGTCTAGCCCATCCATCTCCTCTTGAGAAACTTTGAGCTCCAGATCAACATCTGTTTCACAATTACTAGCATCAAACTCTGTGCCACTGTGCCTTTCAAGGGAGACATCCGACGATGCTGGCAAAGGAGGCAATGACACTGCTTCCCTTTTACTCATCCAGCCAAATGGTCAAGTTGACCAGGATTGGCCAATAGACCTAAAGGTTCAGCATGAATTGGGTTTGAATGATCCACCAGCACCACTCTTATTGAGGGTTTTTTAGCACCCAGAATTTTTGCTCTTGGCTCCTGTTATTTCTTTCCCCATGCAGATCTTTCCTTAACAACTGATTTTGCTACTCCTGAGTCTCTACACACCCTTTTTACCAGTCTTTTTTGTCACTTTTCATGCAACTTTACCCCTTCTGCTTCAGCTGACTGTAAGGCCTCCCTGAATGAACCCTGTCCAACAGACAGTAACCTTACCACCCTTGGTGTTTTGTTTTGGATCCTTGTTTCTGTGTTTTTGAGCCTGCCAGGTGAAGCCAACTTTTCAGAGTTATGAGCACAGCTCCTCAACTTCTGAGCAGTCCATTTGGTTCTTGCCATATTGTTCTCAATCTGG
>JBCAUI010509095.1:0-12696 GCA_038406195.1 Haplosyllis anthogorgicola | reverse complement strand
CGTTATAGAACGAATATTAAGCTTTCGCTTACTCTGTGCATTCACTCCGCCTCACAACCGATTGATGCTAGTCGACAATAAGATGGTACAAATTATGTTGAAGAAGAAAATGTACTTTTTGAACAAGCATAGAATAATTTGCCGTTTTTGTTTTTGGTACAATTCCCTGGCGGATCCAGGATTTCTGGATCGGTGGACGTTAACTTATTGGGGAGGGGGAGGCGCCCACATAGTTTGTGCGGGGAAAAATTGTCAAAATCGCATGAAGGTAAAGAAAATTAGGGCCGTCCGGTCCATCCTCCAGTTGACAATAGGAAATAATTAAAATAGTAAACGTCATTCATTTAAGATTGTTCGTTGAAAAGTTTCTACTTGTATTAATATCAGAGCAGGGGGTCAGCAGAGATAAGTCACGTCAAGGCAGTCTAGATTATAAAAGAAATGCTTCTCCAGTGAAATCCAATTTAAGTTTTCAATTTGCAAGAAACTAAATCCCCATTAAACTGTAGATAAAAAGGGATTGATGTTTATGCCAAAACTACTCATTGTTTATAACTTCATAATCAGATGAAAAATTAGGGTTTTTTGTATCTAATAATTAGGAAAATGGCTAGAAAATAGCAATACGAGATTTCAATCCGATTTTCCACGAAACAGAAATCGGTAGACTTTGTCTTGGGAAATAATTATGCAAGAATTTCTATTAATATTTATAAGGGAATACTTTTCTCCGAGATGGTGGAGACGCTTAGAAAGCAACATACAATGGTAAAGTCGTAAATTTAGATAAATTAATGACAACCTATTGTATTCTCATGGCACTAATTAATTGATTCTTAAAGATAATAAGGGTAGGGGATTTTCATTACAAGCGAGGCTGTCATTTTGCAAAACATTACCTTAGGCGCTGTAAAAAGGTGCAGTATCATTGTTGTCGAATAACTTCATTGTGTTCCTAGATGTTGATTCCTTCAGCAGCAGCTGTCAAGCAAAGCGGGAAAGAAAGGGATTTTCCTTACCGCCAAACAATTTTTAAAAAAGTTCGAGCCTGGAATGGATTCTTGATTCTTTTATCAGAATTCCGTAGAACGTACACATATACATTAAGTTTTTAACTCGTTTTGGCCTCAATCGAGAGTTTCGCGGTTCGCTCCCTGCGATATACCCTGGCTTTAAAACCCATGGTCAGGGCTACCCGAGTCCGAAACAGAGGGTACCAGTGGCCACATAAAATGGACTTCCCTCAACAAAAACTAATTAAAGGGCAAAATTAATTATTTCATTACTACGATTACAAAATGCAAATGTTTACAGGGGATTAAACCTGGAACGAAATAAACGGATTTTGAAGCAGACAGGGTAAAATAAAGCTGGAGATAAGCTGGCGAAATAAGAAACTACTATTAGTTCGTATTTCTCGAATATGGATGAAAATACGCTGGGTGATTGTTGAAAGAATTACATTTTCATCCGTTTACAGCACAATCGACGCAGCTAAGTCTGTCGGTCGTGTGGCTTGACACACAGTCGCCTGGTACCAGAAATGGTTAAAGTTAAGTTAAAAATTCTTGAATTTAATATGTCGCCATTTCCAGCATCCCTGGTAACCAAAGACAGTTTACAACTCATGGCGAGGTTCACAAGAAGATCCAAAATAGGAGTCTCAGTGGCGCCCAAAATGGACCCTGGTCCAACAAAAATTGTTTAAATTTTTTTTTTGAAAAAGACGTTAATTTTTTTTAATTTATTTTATTTTGTGTGCACGTACTGTATGTTATTTTGCCAAGTGGTGGATAATTTGTCCAGTAATAAACCTTACTATACATTACTATATATTCATTTATTAATTTTTAATTTTTTTAAAACAAATTTTACTTCTTGACATTTACAGGTGCTGGTTGCGTTTCGAATGTCGTTTGATGCGCCGATCGACAAGACGGTTTACGACAACCCGTCCGGCAGCCAGTTCCTCGACATGGCCGACATGTCTGTGCGCCGCCTCGTCAAGATGGCCAAGCAGCTGAAGGCGTTCCAGGCCCTCGACCAGGGCGACCAGATATCCCTCCTCAAGGGAAGCGTACTTGAAGTGCTTATACTAAGGTACAAATTTGACAAAGCAGTTGTGGTAAAAAGTATTGTTCTTAACTCGACTTGAACTGGGTGCATGTAACTAAGAGTGGTAAGTAATGTATTGAGTGCTGGTAAAATAGTGCAACAATGGATAACTAAAAGATTATAAAGTGATTAAATTAGTGGATAGAGTTCACAGCCAGAAAGTTCGTTGCAGTGGCGGATCTAGGATTTTCCAGGGGGAAGGTATGGGGGACAACCCTGTTGCAGGAAAATGAAAGAAATCCTGGCTGTAGCGAAAGTCTGATTTGGTTTCTCAAACCTTATCGAAATGACGTTAGTAAATGAATTTCGTGTGTTAAGGTGACAAGTCCAAATGGTGATGCTGATGAATTTACTTGACGCTTGTTTGTCAACTGATTATTTATTACTGTCTTCCTTTAGATCTGTGAAACTGTTCGATATAAGGCGTCAGACCTGGTATGTGAAGCGCAGTGGCGAAGAACATCGGATAAAGGTACTTGAACAATTTTTAAAGGAGCAAGTTTACAGACATGCATTGAAACCCTGTCCTGTGAAACCTTCAAATTTTACTATCACAGCAATTCAATGACAATATAATTGGCGCAGAAGTGGAATCAAATCTATTTTCTCTCTCATCTGTATAGATGACGATCGTATATGAAAGGTTTCACTGTAGTTGCAAGAGTAAAGATATTTCATCTTGCGTAAATTGAAACATGCTTGACACTTAAGTACATGTAATATACTTTGTGCACAAAAATGGTTGCCAATATTACTGGAAATATCCATCACTGTGCTGTAAATTGGATATTTTTCGTTTCAGTCGACATCGCTGGAGTCGGAACACAGTAGTTCAGTGTTTTTCGATCAGTACAAGCGCTTTGTCATGGGAACAATCCGTGCCACGCGATGTGATAACACAGTCCTCATGTTCCTCATGGTGATGAGTGTCTTCAGCTCTGACAGACCTAATGTCAAGGTAATACCATCACTTGTAGAAGCTAATACATGTATGTGTTCGTGCGTAAACCGTACCCATGCATACCCTTAAGGGATTGCAAATAATCAAGCCAGGGGTATGAATCAAGTGCTAATGGTAGTGCTTGGCCAAATGTACCTGGACTTCACGGTAATGTCATAGGTATCTGAACAGGTGATTTAGTATTATGTAAAACAGACAATTTGCACATGTCACAAGATTTTTTCACCGCAAATTTTTTGCATGAAAGTTAATGTTATTGTAAAGTAACAAAATAAATAGATGAGTAAATAAATAAAGCAAAAAAATTAATTTCACATATAAATTTTTTGCAGATATATAAAGTCAACTATTCTACTTTAATTTGTATTTTTATTATTTCCACAGGGGCAGAGCAGAATAATGGAGGCACAGGAGATGTTTGCCGGAGTTCTGGAAGAATACTTGAAACATAAATATCCGTCGCACCCACTCATGTTCCCGAGGATCCTACAGAGACTTGCTGATATACGAGAACTCCAGGTACAGTGGAACCTGTTTTGAGCGACACCAAACTTTTCCAATCAAAAAGTGTCGTAAAAGGCAGGATGTCGCTCAAAGCAGAGGCATTTAAACTGGTCTAAACCATGTTACTTCTGTGGAAAAAAGTGTCGTAAAAGACAAGATGTCGCTCAAAACAGGTGTCGTTCAAAACAGATTCAACTGTATATAAAAATTGTAAAGCAGTGTCGGAAACTCACAAGATTCGGAAGGTGCTGTATAAAAATATGATAAACGTAAACGTATTCCATCGACTGCTACATCAATTTGAAAACAAAACTGTGCCATGTGCACAATAAGTTTTTTATGGAAGTCACAAACTGCAAAAGGGATTAATATGGAGGGGATTGCAACTTCTGAAAGAACTGTAAACAATGCACTGTATGTTATAGAGTCGGAAAATGCAGCGAAGTTTGGTTTGTGGGCATGTGAGTTACTATTTTATAGTCCAATCAATGGCCTACCAAACTGAACTCTCACAAACAGTCGTTAAAGAATGTAAGAAGTCAATAGAAGAAACTCTAAATATTTCCTTTAAGCGACCTTGACCTTGAAATGACTGACCCATTTTGCCTCCTGTTGTCCAGTACATTTAAAGGCCAGTCCATTGAAAACTTAAAAGACATGGCGAGCCAGGTCAAAAACGAAGTCATTCATCAGATGGTGTATGAGGGTAGAAATGCTTATTTTCTTTTGTGTACCAAAAAACGGGGAACATAGAACTCCCCGAACTTTGACAGAAATTCGCGAGCACGGCTCTACTTTGTTCATATGCATACGTTTGAACAAAAGTGCATTTTGTTTATGCCATCAAACTCAAGAATCGTACATTTTTAAAAGAAAATATGTCAAATTATTTGTTCATGTCTATTTTATTCAAATTAAGTACATATACATGTTGGCCTCCGTAAAGCGAATGAGGCGGAAGAGAAGGAAATAATTTCCCTAAAATCTGACGGGTTTTTTTCTTCTATTATTTGCAGTGAGGTCGATGTGAAGCTTTGATGATCCAGAGAATCAATCTCCGTTTACACATTAAAATGTTGCCAAGTGCTAAACGTTGTGATTAATCGATAACGCTCTCTTTTGCATGGAAATACTAGGAGCCAAAACGTTCCGGAGAATTACGTAGTTGGAACTACATTGATGTAGTCAGAACAGTATTGCACTGTTTTGAATCAGTGTGTCTAATAGTAACTTCATTACTATCTGTACTGTGCCCTTACCAACTTTTCTCCTTCCATACTCCAAACCCACCAGTTGCGTAGATGTTAGTATCGTAAGGATGGCATACTGGTGTACAATTCATTAAGAAACTGTATGGGTGTTTAAAGCATTTTTGTCTGTGTACGCCAAGATAAAAATATCTTCATTTGAGCAAGTACACTCCTCCCCGGATATATCGATATCGCTTATATCGATATCCCGCTTATATCGATACTGTTTTCCCGCACCAAATTAATAGACCCTCATATTAATTATTCTGCTTATATCGATATCCCGCTTATATCGATGCTATTTACCCGCACCAAAAACAACGATATATCCGGGGACAACTGTAGTTGTATCTGCGTAGAATTCGTCACAGACTTACCGTCGTCTAGATGTTGATCCCACGGGCCTCTTGTCGCTTGGTTTGCTTCCATCCGGTCTCTCAGGTTGGTTACAATGTTATCTAGTGCGTCGTTCTTCACACTCCAGCCAGATGTTAAGAACATTACATTTCCACCATCATCTGTCTCTGTTCCTGTTTGTGTAAAATTAAATGCATGTTACCATTTTGGTATCATGGTTACCTTTTTGGCCGGTCTGATAAAGCCATCCCACTGCACCCCACGACATCCAGTTTCTTACAATTGTTCGGTTAATTTTAGAAACACCTAGATTTTCGCGCAAAGTATAATTGAAAAGGGTAGCAATGTACTAAACTCGTCATGGATACACAACGGAATTTTTTTGCTTTCACAATCTTCAAAATAGTTCATTCAAGTTGTTAGCAGCCCTCTAGTGACCCATTAGGTGTATTCTTGTACCAATCACACTTCCATTCATCGAATCAATTATGTTTAGTTTCCAATTAATTCCGTAATAATTAATGTTTTACCTGTGCAGTGTACGTAGAGCGGACCTCCTTGGAATTCTGGTTGTGACACGACCACGTCTCCTCTCTCCACTGTGTTGTTTGGTCGTCCCGGAATCGATCCCCCTACTCCCACTAATATAACTAACTCTACTTTGCCAAATATTCCTGTATGAAAAATAAAAAATAATATATTTTAAGTGATAAAATGGAATCGATTTACTAGCGTTTGAAAAAATAAATAAAAATAATTTATCTGTTTATCTGTAAGCAACCCCGTCCCAATTAAACTGAAAATATTAAAATGGCTCAAGTTTGGGATTTTCCACTGGTATCTTGTCAGCACTATTTAAAATATATATCAGTAGTGTGTACATACCCAGCATTCTGGTGACGGTGTTACCAGCTGATGTTACAGCCCCCTGTTCGTATCCATTTCTGGACAGTTTCGTGGAGACAACTTTGTGCTTTCCGATGTTACCAATAGTGTACACCTGGCCTTCACCTGGAGAATACCATGTGATAAGCTGTTGATCATAACAAAGTGGCGATAAAAGGATTGTCTCGGTTGTTTGTGTGTTACACTGAATGTGATAGAACGTTATGTTTGCGATAGGCATGTGTCTGTATCTCTCAGGCGGTCTGAAGTAAGCATTTTAATCGCTGTGTTGGAATTCAAGAATGTGAAACAATAGTTAACCCGAAGAAGATTCGGGTCAGATTTAACGTGAATTATTTGCGATGACAAGTGCAACGAAAATTTTATTTGGCGCTAATGTCCTGTAGTGAAATCGGTAAATAAGTATTGGACTTTAAATTCTTACCTTCAGTCTTGTACCTGACATATGTAATTTTGTTTTCAATCATAGCATCGACAGCAAGTTTCTCGCAATACAGTCTGGTAACTATAGCAACGACTGGCTGGTCCCTTGCAAGCAGTGTTGGCATGTTCTGCACCATTCTGATGTCTGTGAAATGAAAAATTATCAAAAAATGTTAATATTGATTCTAATTGATTACATTTTTTAATCCTTACAACCGGTAGGTGAGGTTAACTTAATGTAGATGGTTACTGCAACAAACGGTAAAGACAACTACCACAATATTTATCTGTTGTTTCTACAACAATTCTTCATGAATCCATTTTAGGGATTACAAGTTAAAATGCAATGCAAATATTTCACGCATGTACGAAAAGTTGTGACAAAAATTTTTGTGTTGGTTATATTTTGAACACAACCAAACACACACTTAAAATGGATAATACATAGATGGCAAGGTTGAATACCAATTGTCTTAAGGCTAAAACCCCTCTTTTTGGAACACCCATTCATGTATAAATTTAAAAACAAAACAACAAGATGATATCGTTTATAAATATGACAAATTCTCAAACATTAGTTAGTTGTTCTTTCCTGCATAATGGTTCATGTTGATACGACTTCTATTTACAATATTTTAACTCTGGGGTAGTTAGTTGACAGAATTTCAAGCAGATGTCAGGCTAATTTGTTTTGGTGTCCTGATTCTGAGTTTCAAGCACCTAGGGTCACAGATCAGTGCTCACAATGGAACAATAAAGATCCAGTACATTCATGATGTAAACACTGTACCATGCTAAAATGACAGCATGCATTGCATTGTTTCATGCCCCAGTTCAAACCTCACACCTAATCAATTGTAATAGTGACCAGGTCATGCAATCATTTCCAGTGCTGTGTTTATATTTTTTCTTAGTGCATTGCGGTCTATTTATTACTAACAGCAGGAGTCAGCATCTCCCAAGGAGGTATTCGTAAATAGAAGGCAGTATCAATATGTAGTATCATAAACTCTCCCTTTCGATAGTTGAAATTGCCGGCACGACAAAAAATAACAAAACAAAAACCAAAAAACAAAGAATGTGGAAAATGTAGGGAAAGTGAAGATATTAATTAGCCTAGAAGTGTTTCTTTCTACTTAAAGTCAGAAATAAATATATCCGAACTGGTTGATTGAGAAAACTTCGAACTAACTCTATTCTGAACTTACTTCAACTTAAAGTTAAACCAAATCCTATGTAATTTAAATTCAGAACAGGTTCTTTACAATTACTTAAATTAACTGCACCTGTCTTTTGGGCTAAAAGGAAAAGTTAATTAAATTACATTGACTGCAGTTTTTCTCAGAGAGACACAAACATTTAATTTATAACGTTAAAGTGCGTTTCTGTAAATTTTAACCAACTGTAAATGGTTATTTATTTAATGCCCCATACAGGAATGAATAAAAAGGTATTACATTCATTTCTTCTTTCTTACAACATAGAACGTTCATTCCTTGTCAGTCTCAGTTCGCTAGACACAACTCTGGCCAATCATGGGTATTTCTATTTCTATTTGTGTCACAAACTAGAGGTTGACCAAGGTGTTAATGCGACTTACCATGTTTCTTTCTAAATGGTACTTTTAATCCCTTAGCATCTGTTGGTGTAGGTGGTACAACTTGCGTTCTCATCCATTTTCCCTTTTCAACTTCCTGTATCAACCCTCTCTTGACCAGATCCCTCAGCATAACAGCCACTGGCACCATGTCCTTTTGCTTGAAACCAGCATTTCTGTAATGAGTGGGGTATTTTCAACTTAAACAAGTTAGATGACTTAAACACATTTAAAGCACATTAATTTCAATTTCAAAATGTCAATATATCATTTTGAAAATAAATACATATGTCTTTAAAAAAGTAAAAGAGGTACGTGAAGATGTCTCACTTGATAAGATCCTGAACTTGTAGAATGTTAGGGAAGGAATCTTCAAGTGCCGTAAGGATTCTCTGTTTCTTTGTGATCCAGATTAATTCCTGACCTCGTTTATTTAGTGTTATTTTACCCTCCTCAGGAGCGCCAACTCCATCTGAAGAGACAAAAAATTAAAATTAAAACATGTGAAGGTGAAAAGAGCCTTGTGATGATTCGAATTCTATCATTTCAAATCCATAGCATAACAACCTCGATGGCTTCACAAATATTTTTACGCTTTTTTCAACATTCTATTAATTATTCGTTTGTTGAAACGTATATCCATGACTGAAGGGACTGCGATATATTTTTATTTGCTAGAAAAGGCATTCAAACGATGAAATAATCTTACAGGTGATGGTTCGAGTGGTTGTTGTCACTGTTCTAATCGTTCTTCCATCGCCACTAATATCATGAATCTCTGATGTATCTTTTCCGAAGGTTGTGCCGAATGAAGCTCTGGTGAAGGGTGATGTTGCGGATGTCCTGTCCGTCTTGGGAGCTTTCGCTTCTTGTTCTTTGGAGGATAAACGTTGTTCACGGCCGCGGACAAAGGCAGTGTCCCTGTAGGTGCCTCCAGGAGCACTACCTTGGGATGTGTAGGAGAGTCTGGATCTGTAATGAGTCAATTTGAGGAATTTATGAAACATGAGCCACAAAGCAGTGATGTCCACTCTGCAAACTACAACTAGTGAACTACAGCCTGTGGGAAGCATATTTCTGTCCAACAAAACACTTTTTACAAATCACTGTGGCCGATTTTTTGTACCCCGCTTTATCAAATGAAGATCATTAAAGTACCTGTCAGCAAAAACTTCTTCCTCTTGGGTAGGTGATTTCGAGTAACCAGATCCTGGACTTCTTGAATCTGGAGATCCATAGGAGTCCCTGGATCTTGGTGTTCTTCCGTACGAGTCTCGTGTTCCAGGAGCCCCGTATGAGTCACGTGATCCCGGTGTTCTGGATTCTCCGTGTGGATCACGATATCCAGCAACACCATGGTAATCTGGAGAGCCATACTGATCTCTAGCTCCACGTTGTCTCGCTTCATTAGCAATGTCTTCCTGGGTCGGATAGTAATCCTTGGATCCTCTGTCTCCTGGACTTCCGGCGTAGCCCCTAGAGCCTCTGTCCCCTGGACTCCCGCCATAACCTCTGGAGTCTCTGTCTCCTGGACTTCCGCCATAGCCTCTGGATTCTCTGTCTCCTGGACTTCCTCCATAGCCTCTAGAGTCTCTGTCTCCTGTAGATCCCGCGCCCTCCCTGGAGTCCCGTGCTGACGAGTCCCTGGGTGATCTGTCATGATGTCTCAAGTAAGTTCCTGTTGGTGTGGTTGCTGTCAATCCTAAAATATGATAACAGTGAAATATTAATGAAGGATTCTCTGAAGACATTTACAGATACAACCATTGGAGGGTTTTTTGTATCTATCCCTTTTGCTACGTAGAAGTGTTTATGTCCAGGTAAAGTGTTGTTGATAGACGAAAAATAAAGAAACTATGCAAAGCATTTAATGCAAATGTCATAGAATACAAGAGCACACATTTGGTGAAGGAAATGATACGTGGCATTTTGTGTTCGGCAGAAACGTCTTTTATGTGTTAGCCTGCCATCCCTTTCGATACCCAACAATTGTGTCTATTGTTGATAATTATTCTACCTGCTTCGTCTCTTGGCACAGCCTCGTGAATAGTAATTTCCAGGCCATCTTGGTTTTTGAGATGGTCATCCTGACCGATGCCGTTTTGTAAAGGTTTATTTCTCTGTTCTAGCTCAGCTCCATATGGAGACTGTGTAGAATCTGAGAGATAAAACATTCCAGATGCAAAGTGTAAGTGCAAAAATGGTGAAAGCAATTGTAAAGGGTCTTCTTTTGAGATCGTGGAAAGTTTAAGCGTTTAAGCAATGGCAACATGTGCCTTGTATTTTTTAGCTACTTTCAAAGAAAAATCTCTATGAAGATCCTTAATTCAACAAACCCTAGTTAGAAACATGCAAGAATAATAAAGGAAATAAAAGTGATTTAAAACACACCTTTTGAATAACATAAAATGGTAATAAAATCTCACACAAATTAAAAAATACGGATGTAAATATTCAACACTGTATGTCCTTACATTATTCAGTGTAAATATCAGTGCGGTTTGAAAGCACACCCGAGTTTGAAGAACGACAGAAAAGGAAAATTCTATCAATTTTGGAACAACCGAGGGTCCCTTTTTGCGTTAAAAATACGTAATGAAATTTCTTTATACTGGGATATTCCAAAATTGATAGGACTTGCCTTAACTGAATGTACCATTTCACATCTATTAAGTAAAGAAAACCCACTGCAGTGAAAACCAATTCAGTAAATCACACTCTAGTAACACACATACCTGTTCTGCCGTTAGTAATTTGCCCACCGTCCACGGCTCTTCCGTCTTGTAGCAGTCTCTGGTCCTCCTGACTTGGTTCGGTCTCGTCGTCGGGGGAGATGGTTTTCGGCACGATGCGGGTGCGCAGGATGTAGGCCTCGTCATCCTCTCCGGGGCGGGCCGGACGCATCTCCAGTTCAAGTTTGCGGACATCTTTGTGCGTGTTCAATAGGTTCAATATTCTCTTTACAAATCCGATATAATCTACAAAATCCCAGGGAATATCATAATCTGAATGAATACGTGCAATACTGTAAAGAAAGCCTGCAGAGAGAAAGTTCTTTAACAAAAGAAATTCTCAGCGGCCTGCTGCACAAAACTGGCTTGTAGTTGGTATGTCAAGAGATAGATTCCATGAAGTGAAAATATTTTCTGGGAATGCAGACCTTTCTCTTCACACAACTGTAATAATTTTAGTAATTTGTTTTCCAACTGTCTATCGACAATTCAACTACAACGTCTTTCAGGAAAAGCTGGGCAAAGATACTGTTCATCATATAGCTGCAAAATCTCTGAAAGTTTTCAGCCTTTCTTGGCGTAAGATTTCCACCCAATTATACTATAGGAAATGACTCTTTACTTTCCATGCTCAGCATTACACTAAAGCAGGAAATTCCTATTGACAAAACAGATTTACTGAGATTGTTGCTTTATCATTCACCAAGCAATCTATTTTCAAGAAACTGTAGGGAATCGGAGTGTTAACGACTAAATTGGAATCAGAGTACTTTAAATACTTTTAAACTTTAGAAGTAATTTTTTAAGGTTTTTGTACTACTTTCCTCAACAAAGTAGTTAGTAAGTTCCTAATAGTTACAAAGAGACCTATGGGATCCCAATCCATTGTAAGTAAAAATTGTCACTTCGTGCCACCTGAAAGGTGAAGCTCAAATTTTGACATGCTAGACATGATCAAATTAAGTAATTTGAGTTTAAGCTAGAGATGGTAAAATGAAATGCCACAATCCTTTCATATTTGTCAATTACCTTTCGGAAAAGACTTGGGATTTAGTAACTCTTGAAGGAACTTGTCTGTCTGGCTTTCTTCTTCTTTCACCTTCTTCTGGTACCAAAATCTAAGCTGCCTCTTCTCCTACAAGTTCACAGATCATCAGAAAATAAATAAATAACGTCCTGAAAATCGGATACTTGTGAAAATATATTTAATTCTGAAGTGAATGTGTTGGCACGTTCATACCTTAATTGAAGAATTCTTGTCCTTAGGATCAGTCACATAAGCGAAGAAGTCTCTCAATGTGTTCGGTTTCCCTGGATCTGGTTTCTCTGTAGAGGTGGATTTGATGATAGAAAAAAAATTATATGACTTTCTTGTATTCTTGTTCAAACACATATCAACCGATAAATTCAACATGGCATCTGACTCATAAAACACGCATAACATCTGCCAGGGTGTACGATCTGGGTCATGATTATTATTCCAGATTTTTTATGTTGTTTTACGAAATCTGGAAGTGAATGCAAGCCGTGCACAAGGAGATTTAGATTGGTTGAAGTTTGCATAATTGATATCTGATCATGTTCAGTAAAAAGGCATGGTAAGAGAATTTGTCACAACAAAACATGGCATCCCATTGCAGATAAGACTGCTTTAAGTTGTTGACCCTACCAGCCACTAATCCTGATGAGAGCTGGCCTTTCTTTGAAGGTGGAGTTCTGTTAAGGGACCTTTTATGACATTTGAAACATTTTATTGTCGAGGTTTGCTTCAGTACGGTGGGGTTAGGAGTTTTCGCAATGAGAGAAACAAATAATTACTTCTTTGCAACGTTTATTCCAATAGTTTCAATA
>JBCAUI010509084.1:0-12697 GCA_038406195.1 Haplosyllis anthogorgicola | reverse complement strand
TGGTGAGACCATTTATTACAAATGAAGTCATTAAACAACACAATACTGCATTGTTGTAGACTACAATAAGGAGACAAGTTTATGAATATCATTAATACTAATGTCCTCTTAATGATTTCATTGTTATGCATCATGTTAAGCATTTTGTTAGGTGTTTTGTTATACGTCTAATATAGTGGCACCCCTAGCGCGGAAGCCCCGCTTCATTTGTAGCCGGATAGCCACCTAACCTCTCTAATGAGCTCGGCATGAAATTCAATTGTTGTGAGGCGCTTAACTTCTTAATAGTAATTTTTTGGTTTCCTTTCTTTTTCCGAGAAAAAAACATAATTGGTATTCACACTTTTTGTAATTACGAACAATTTGTTGTCAAACATGTTAAACATACCAAACACGGTGCAAAGATCATTTATTTGCCACTAGGAGAGGGGTTTTATTTAATATTTTTGCTTTCCCAAATTCCTGATTAACTATGTTCATTATGGTCTTCATATTGACTTTTTATTGGATCTATATTTTATGTTGATATAGCAATATTTAATATAAATTTATATGTATGTTGCTAAATTTTCAGATTATTTCAATAGTATAGATGGTGCTGTAGAAGAGATTTGGAGCCAGAGAATGGGACATAAAACAAATCAGAGATCATTTTTATGGTCATATCGCTATTTTCCGATATTGTTTCTGTTACAGGTTGCCTCATGTTGTTGTTCGGCTCTGTTAGCTGTACCGAATATTTGGTTGGAGGTGAACAGCTCGGCGAGATACCATCTGATATACCAACTGAAACTACAGAACTAAAGTTACTAAGAATCGGGTTAACTGTTCTTAAGACAAACGCATTCCCCCACCTGCCGAATGTCGTGTACATCAGCCTGTATTCTAATAAGATAAGAAAAATACAAACTGGAGCTTTCAATGGATTAGACCATCTCAAAGAACTTTCCATAAACTTCAACAGTCTAACTGAACTGAAGGCTGGAATGTTCAACGGGCTTTCTTCCCTGGAGTTTTTGGATTTAGGACACAATGACATATCTGACATAGAAAACAACACATTTAACGGTCTAAGCAATCTGAAAAGACTGTACCTTTCCGCAAATAACTTAACTGTGCTGACTCCAGGCATGTTTACGGGATTACCATCATTGGAGAGGCTGGTGTTCTTTTACAATTCTGTATCAGAGATAAAACCCGGGACATTCTCAGAACTTCCAAATCTTAAAAAGCTAACTCCAGCTTTTAACAAATTAACAGAACTGAGAAGAGATATGTTTGTTGGTCTATATAATCTAGAAGTACTAGATTTCGAAGGCAATAAATTTACAACAATAGATTGGTCAGTTTTGTCGGAGTTGCCACGCCCTTTAGCAATTGGAGTTAACGATCGAACAGACAAAGAACTTGTCCCCATTCAGTGTGACTCCAGGATCTGTTGGCTCAAACGAGAGGAAGAAGCCGGAACCATTACGTGGCACAACGAAGGCGTGTTTATTTATCGACCCGGTAGTATACATACTGTGTATTAGGTCATAATAGGCATGTCTCATCTAAAGGATTATTCGGATATTTTATCCGTTATTTACATAACAATATTTCAGTGAGCCCAATTTTAGAGGCAACCTCTTAACATTTGTTACAAATTGTTGATAATTAACTAATGAGAGGCACAGTGGAAGAAATTTTTTTCCATTTAATCCTTCTGCTGTCCATTTAAAATTTTACCAATAAACAATAGCATTGTTATAACAAATGTTAACTTGTCATTCCTAAAGGTGGGCTTATGGAAATATTGTTGTATAAACAACGGATAAAATAAAATTCCTAAGATGAAATTCAGTTTTGAAATGATAAGAGTCTAATTCTGTACGCATCAATGATACAAAAAGAAAATTAGCCTAATTAGACAACAAAAATTTATTTGGAAAAACCTTTAATGTATTGATTACTTGATATTGCAGCGTGCGCCGATGGAACAGACTGGGAATCGTGGAATTGTTCTGTACCAGGTAAGTTTTATGTTCCATCGATTGCATTTATCTATTTACGAATGGTTGGAATTTTTGATTCAGACACCAAAACCGAGAAAAAACCCATAAGGCTGATCAAGCCACCATTGAAGATCGGCTGGATAGAGCAGCGAGATGTATACTTTATTTCAAACAATTTTTTGGATGCCATTTGATGGCCGTAGCCGTCCCTTATTGGAGTGATTCTTACTAACACCAATAAAATGTTTTGTAACGTGACGTGATTTTCAGTGAAGTAAGCAAGTAAACTGTAGCTCAGGAGAAATTATGTGCACGCAACGTAGTCACGGTGTTTATCATATCACTTATTCAATAAAGTCCTTACAGATGGCGTGTATGTCACATACACAGCCTTAGAGAGCCCGCCATTATTCAGCTTGTACAGCAGGCTGTTGACTCCCGGGCACCAGTCTAGTCCAGCTGATTTGACTGGTGAAACAAACCATCTTAGGGTCATTTCTGGGTCAAGTGATTGCCCTCTCCCGGACCCTACTTTGGGTCCCCGGTCTATTATTCAATATCCCTTTGTATGGATATTTATATTGTAAATTAAATTGCAATTTCAGAATGTGAACCAGCACCAAATGTTACACATGCGATCAGGCTAGGGGGTTCTAGTGTAGAGAACAGCACCATTACCTACATGTGTGACAGTTGCAGTCAGGGAGGTGGTACCATCCAGTGTCTGTCTAGTGAACAGTGGACACCAACACCAACCTGTACAGGTAAGACTCACAGGAGGTATATTATTGTGTATCAGTCTAATGGATAGAGGACACCAACACCTACTTGTACAGGTTGTACACTGATTGTGTAAATTACGTCTGTGAGATTATTTTGAGATTCCGGTGAATTTGACATCAAAAGAATTTGCATACTACTAGTACATACTATTATTTAGCCATTAGAGTTGAGGAAAGCGTATTGCTGGAAACATTTAATACTGCAATGTTTATCTGTGTTTTAATTTATTCTACTACATATTATTTATTTCTTGACTTCCAGCTATTGAGTGTCCTAATCATAGTAACCATGATAATGGAGATAGGAATCCCCCAAATGGACCAATCACATGTGGGACACATGTCACCTATTCATGTTACGATGGTTACGAGCTACATGGCAACAGTACATTGCTATGTGGTCCAGAGGGCCAGTACAATGCATCTGCACCAACATGCAAGAGAATAGGTAAATGAAATGACCTTTGGAATATATTTAGAATATAAGTATGCATTGATGTAATGCAATTTTTAATGTAATCGAAAGTACTTACATTTTCATTTCACTCAGCATGGCATGAAGATATAAATTAATTTCCTTTAATAATCATATTTTAGTATGTGATCCACCCCCAAACATTCCCCATGCTGAAGGACAGGGAAACTCTGCTGCAGTGCAGGACAGTGTTGTTACCTATACGTGCGACAGTTGTTACCAGGGAGGAGGCAGCATGCGATGTCAAGCAGACGGGCAGTGGACATCAACACCTGCTTGTACAGGTTAGACTCACTCTCTTAAAGGCTCCATCCTTCAGGTTAGACTCACTCTCTTAAAGGCTCCATCCTTCAGGTTAGACTCACTCTCTTAAAGGCTGCATCCTTTAAGGTTTGAACTTGCAGGATTACCAATCTTGCAGACAATCATTTTCAAATCAAGAAATTACTTTTAAAGGTTAAGGGTACAGAACAAAAGAGGAAACAAAAGAATTCCTCCCTGTGCTTTTGAATTTTGAATAGGAATTTGTCGATTTGATTTAATATCCGCTTTTCGAATAACAATTTTCTACGTTTAATATAAGTTTACGTTTGTTACTTTAATACTTAAAATTTCTAGCTTCAAAAAAGTATTAATTGATCCAGACATATTCCAAGGGTATGAATTTGCATGCGGCAGATGAAATCAGAGGATAAATTGAATGAAGTAATGTTTTGTAGTTATATAACAGCATGTAGCAGCCTTTTCAGATCAATACAATGAAGCATTGCTTGTGATATTTTAGGCTGTAATATTTATTTAGGTGTTAATTCTGTCCACTGTATATTATAATTAGCGATCGAGTGTCCTGATTCTAAAGTGGATAATGGAGTGAGACATCCGGCAGCTGGACCAATCACGTGCGGAACACATGTCACCTACAGCTGTAACGATGGTTACCAGCTAGAGGGCAGCAGTGTGTTAGCATGCGGCGCTGACACCAAGTACAGTGGTTCCCTTCCAACCTGCAGAAAAGGTAACTATTGAGAGACTTCATCTTATCAAATTACCGATAATCGGAAACAATAAACGGTCACACTGTATTTGGTTAAGTTCATGAAACAAATGTCAAGTATGTACTGTACTGTCTGTAAATATCCTCTGGTAGCTCCAAAAGGAATGGTTGGAAATACTTCCCGAATTGTTTAATTTAAGTTTTTACTGATTGAATTATAACTAAACAATTTTTTTTTTATTTGCCTGATCACGGACCAGATCGTGAAATTAATATCAAAAGTTAACGTCCGAATTTCAATAACTAAGCATGAAATTTGCAATTGACTTTCAGGTGGGTTATTGAAATTCGGACGTTAGCTTTTAATAGTAATTTCACGATCTGCTTTGAAAAAGCAATGGTTGATGTAATGTGATCAAGACGAATATAAATGGCTGTTAATATCATTGAATATTACCGAGCACATGACTAATTTGCATAAATGTACGGTAGTGTTCAGTGATATTAATTATGCCGAAAAATAGTATTTCTTGCTATTCTTGCACAGGTAATGAGACAAAAAGTATGGCATGCAAAAGTGATAGTGGAAAAGGTAAGATAAAAGGAGAGAGAGAGAGAGAGAGAGAGAGAGAGAGAGAGAGAAAGAGAGAGAGAGAGTGTGTGTGTGTGTGTGTGTGTGAGTGTGTGTGTGTGTGCAAAGCTAAACAGTATCCCACCAACTCAGTGGCATTGTTCTCACAATTATCCCAAATTGCTTAATTCCTAACCATCTTCATTTTTATCATAACATGTGCATTTGTTTTTGAAGACATTCTAATCGTGATGCTGGTGGTGTTGTTGGTTACCTTGTGGTAGCAGTCTCACAAACACTTCCAAAGGTCAGTATTTACTATCATGTTGAAAGGGACGCAGGCACCCTTGCTGAAACGACAGCTTCCCTTTTTCTATGAGGCTGCCAAGATGCCAGGAGCCTCATAAAAAGGAGTGTACAACTTCACTCTGGGACACTTAAGATGGGTAGAGGATAAAGAATAAGCTTTTGTCTAACATTATTTCTGAGGTGAATTAATGACAATTTATCTTGAAAATTATGTAGATGGCAAAATATGAGTTACCCTGTCATCCATCATAACGGAATAACTCAAATTTTGTTTACATACAAACAAATCAGCAAGATGATATCTCGTTTTGACGTAACTAAGCTTTTATGCATTAATTATTCCCAAAACTGATACAATTATCTTGAGGTCAAATAATATTAACGTTATCCTGTATCTTTACAGAAGGATCAAAGACGACAAAAAGCAGAGACCAGTGGATACACCCAGTACACGGAATTCGTATCAGAAGTTTTAACAATGGTGCATCAAAAGCACAGTGTAAAATTCTTTCGTTCGATCCTTTGTTCTTTTCGTTTCCAAAGTGATACTATTTCTGTGTACGGCAATTCCGCAGCTGCTCCCTGTGGCTGCAAAGGAACCCAAGCACATCTCGAAAATAATGAATATTAAACTTTTATGTCAGAGGTTTTTCCGATAACCAGTCTGAAAACAGTTATTTTACTCCATAATTTCAAATTACAAAAATATGAAATATGCCTTATGCTTCCAAGCAAACTAACCACATTGGAAAACTAAAGTGTTTTATTAATGTAAACTTGCTTACTATGTAAGGTACTGAAGCCTGATGTATTTTGTTAGCAGTTACCCGGCTAGTCCAAGCAATATATATATATATTATATGTAACTTTGAATTAATCAAATGATTTAACATTGCAAAAGAGATTTGTTTCTGGTATTTAAAATGTTCTATGTCATTAAGAAGAATGTACTTGTAAAAATGTGTTAAGCTAACCGTCCTTATCCTTAACGGGTCAACTCTATTCTCGAGTAACCATGCTATCTGTATAGTTTTTGTCTATCTTTAGCTTATTTTAAAGCACATGTAATACGTAGCTTACCAACCTGTTCTATGCAGAAGAATTAGGTGAGTGCTCTTCAAGGGTACACATATATGTACGGGTATGTAATGGGTATTTACGGGTATATACGGGTATATGTAAGGGTACATAAGGCAGCAGGGGACAATGCATTATTGAATTGACCTTTAATAACTTTAAAATTGTTTAATGGATGGCATAGACGTCATCCATACCATCTAACTTGAGCATAGAGATAAAATGAAGACCATTTCAGCCTCTGTTCGAAATATTTTATCATGAATGTTTAATAACCACATGAATAGCCTTTTCATTTTTCTGAAAAGATATTATCTTGCCTATTTGTTTGTATACAAATACGATTATGCTGAAATAA
Source organism: Haplosyllis anthogorgicola (assembly GCA_038406195.1). Classification (NCBI taxonomy): domain Eukaryota; kingdom Metazoa; phylum Annelida; class Polychaeta; order Phyllodocida; family Syllidae; genus Haplosyllis; species Haplosyllis anthogorgicola. The sequence goes on along the minus strand of JBCAUI010509084.1, from coordinate 6,137 downwards.
GTTAAACCCCTTTATCTAATTAAATACCCTTTATAAAACCCTTTATTTTATTGAACAGTAAGAAAATAATCTGCAACACTTGACAGAAATTGACAAGGCTACTATGAATACTACCAGTTTTTATATTTTTACAAATGAATTGTCTGTCAATAAATGTTAGAATTAAAAAAACAGTAGTTTCTTGTGCGCCATATTGATTCAGATTTAGTCTGGACATATAGCAATTAAACAACTTTTTTTCCAGGAACAACGCATCTAAACAGAAAAACAAGTCACCCTGCATCAAGACATTCTAGTTTGTCTGCATTTAAATATTAAATTTGCCATGGCTGATTCATGAGAGCCAAAGAACAAACTTAATTATGTTATCAGTTTATAATGTTTTATTATGCGCAGTACTTCTTAGTAACTCACAGGTACTGTTAAGATACTTGGAAAATTTTCACAAACTGCCGACTGTACTTTGGCTAGGTAACATTTTGCTTTCCGCATAGCTTGCGCTCCTGATGTGTACCTGATCTACAGCCTAGCAGCTGCGCTGCATGCGCTAAAACCCAGTACACGATTACAGTCAGTAAATTAACTTTGGGAACATTTTCCATCAGTAAACAAAAGCACAATGGAGCATGAAAATGATGCCTAAAACTTATTGGACAATAACTATTAGACAACACTTAATTCTTATTAGTATTTATTAGTATCTAAAACACAGGCCGAACATGCTTTGCTTCCTTCCTACTTTATACTATTTCAATGAATGCTTAATGCGGAAATAGAAATGTAAAAGTTGTTATTACATAACATAGTCTGTAGCAGGTTGTGCCACGTGTTTGTGAAGCTGTTGTCAGGTACTGCTGAATACTACCTGTCTGCAGCAAAGGCCAAGGTCATTTAATTTGAAGCGTAATTTCTATGGAATCTGGTACATTACACTGAATCAACAGGTAATCTGCTATTGGTGAAATTCCTATTAAATGTTTAACGTGTAGAACAAAAGAGGTAGCAAACAAGTTCCATGCTGTGTTTTCCATGCTGCGATATTGTGTCAAAACTAATAGGAATTTCAGGATTTGTCCTACCAGAGATTTGGTTTGAACTTACGTAATGAATGAAAAAAATCCTACTTTCTTACTGGACTAAGTTCAGGTGATTACTCTCCATTCATTGAATATGAAGGCAACAAGGCTCTTAGAAACTGCTCTTTGCACAGGTGAGTTACGTTTTAAGTCTTCTGTATCTGTTACTTGTTGATGGAAAATTAGGGGTGGATCCTGCACTGAGAATATTACAGGGAAAATTTCTAGTAGAAATGTGCACTATAATTACTGCTACAAGTTTTACAGAATAGCCAAGAAAGATGAATTGATTATTAAAGCTGGTCTCCACTTTCAAATTATGATCTCATGTATGAAAGAACAGCCTATATTCATCCACCATGTATTGAGCCAGAATTCATTGAAGCAACATGGGTTATTAGTATTGGCAAATGTCTTCACTCCAAGAGAGACTCTAAACAAATTATTCAGATATGAGCTCTTACGCCCAGCAAAGTGACAGGAAACCAAAATACAACAAACACTCAAAACATACAACGTTTTTTTTCCACCACATCGGAAGTTGTTTTATTAACTTTTTATCTTTCTTAAAAACCCTGGTAATTGTAGTTAAACATCAGTTTTAAAGGAGTACGTTTGTTATCATCGCATGTGTAGGGGTATGACATCCAACGTATATTGTCACTACCTCTATGTTGCAGGGATTATCATCCTGATGCTGATTAGTCTATCACGCTTTGCGTTGATAGACTTCTGTGAACGGAAAGGTGGTTTTGCTATTGAGTCAAAACTGGGCGTACAGACCCCCCGTCCAGCAGGTGAGGTGCAGACAGCCGCCCCCCCTCCCCCAGGTGAGGTGCAGACAGGCCCCCCTCCCCCATCCACCCACGCGTGATAGACTATTTACCCGGCTTTCCCGGGTAATTTCTCTCGTTAACTCTGTGACATGTCGGAGGGTGTTTACAAAGGGAAATCGTTCTCGAGAGACAAATCTGGACTGACAGATGTTTCAGATGCTATGCCAGATTATGTAACAAACGTTGGAGTGAGCCACAATCAAATATTTGTCATCAGGACGGATGCCTTTTCACATTTGTCCAATTGCGTGAATATCAACCTGGATGGAAATAAAATACACGAAATACAGACTGGAGGTTTCAGCGGACCAAGCAATCTAAGACGATTAGTTCTATCCTACAACAGACTTACCAAACTCAAGGTTGGAATGTTCGGTTGGCTCCATTCGCTAGAGCATTTAAATCTAGGATTTAACTGGATATCTGACATAGAAAATAACACATTTAATGGGCTGAGCAATCTCAAGAAATTATTCTTAAGCAGCAACCGTCTGACTAAAGTGAAGGCTGGAATTTTCACTGGACTCAATTCCTTAGAACAGTTGTATCTGTATAACAACTTCCTACATGATATAGAGAATGGCACATTTCGTTATGTCACCAATCTGCAAGAATTAGAAATTTCCCGGAATCGGTTAACTAGTCTCACACCAGGAATGTTCACCGGATTAAAATGGCTGAGGATTTTAAGGTTGGGCAGAATTATGTGTCTGAAAAAAAAGACCCCAGACTTTCCAAGGACTGAGAAATCTGGAAGGAACAGAAATTTACCTCAATCGGTTAGTGCATCTCACACCAGGCATGTTCACCAGATTAACATCTCTGAAAGCTTTGATGTTGTGGAACAATCATATTTCTGAAATAAGACCTCAGACTTTCCAGGGACTTAAAAATCTTAGATGGTTATCTCTCGATCGCAATAAGCTGACATCACTGTCGAAGGATATGTTTGTTGGCCTATATAATCTGGAGGTATTGAATTTTGCGTTCAACAGTTTAACAATTGATTCGTCTGTTTTCTCGGAGTTGCCGCGCCCTCTGGTGCTGGGAATGAATCAAATTCTCCAGTGTGACTCAAGGATTTGCTGGCTCAAACGAGAGGAAGAAGCTGGAAGTATCAGGTGGTTCACGGCAGGTTCGGAAGTTTATCGACCCGGTAGGAAACAAACTATTTTTTAGGATCAGCTGACCAAATTATGACCATTTTCTGTTTATGCGGAAAAGGGGTAATCATCAATTCCTGAAATTTATATCAACTTTTAAACGTACTGAAAAAAAAGAAGAATTTCACGCTGTGCTTTTGACTCTCTATTATCCTAAAACTGATAGGTATTTCAGGAGCTGATTTCATTAGATCGCAGTACATGGAGACATAGCATGCACTAAATTGATGTTTTAAAATGCCGAAATATTTAAATACATGGCATGGACACACAAGGGGAATCCGGCATTTTTCATAGACACAAAATGAAGACCACTTAGCCAGCTGATTTTGACCATTATGGTCCAAAAGCCTCTAGAATAATAATTAACAAATTGGGATGTGATAGGTTTGATAAAGAAAAGAATGAACTGGAGATGCTCCAATGGAGAATAGGGCTTATTAACACATAGGTAACTTTGTTGGCACTGGAAAAGTTTACGTATCACATGATAACCTTTTTTAGTGTTTATTGTAATATGTCATACAACGCTCTATGGGTAATATAAAAGTGGCTGCTCCTTAATGTTTCACAATGCCCCCGTGAAATTACCTTCCGAGGTGAAATATTCTATTTAGAGGACGTATCCTAATGTACATCTGAGAGAATGTCAGTAAGGCTCAGTTTCAGTCCACTTTTTATGATTTATTGTTTATTTCTTGCTGCAGTTTGTGCGGGCGGTACGGGTGTGGATTCCTGGACGTGTGCTGAACCAGGTAGTGTTTATACACCTATCATAACGAGAAATGGGTGTAATAGACACTTCTGGTGTACTTTTCATACCCAGAAATGCATATTAAAATTTTCCCGAGGCATTTTACCGAGTCATTCTGTCTCACTTTGTTTAACTGGTTTAGTTATCTTGTATTCACACTACTCTTTGAATTTATCAAAGGAATTTCCTGTATTAAGGTTGTTGTAAATCTATTTTCAGAACATGACCCAACACTTAACGTATCCGATTATAGCCGGAGGCTCTCATGTGAACAGCAGCACCATCTCTCAGAAAGAAGACGGTAGGTCCTGTGCACTTCACCTTACGGCTGCATTAGGCCGGAGACACACGACACGATCTAATCGCAAACGATCTTAGTCGCATGCGATTGTGTTTTATTTATTTGAGTAATATCAAGTTCTGATTACATAAAATAGCTACACTTGTACTAACAAGCTGGATCTGATATTTGTTTTAATTTCTTTGTCATATATAGTAATATGTTATGGATAAATTTCTGATTAAACTCACATGGGATCATCGATTGCAAGCAATTAGATCGTATTGTGAATCTCCGGCCTTAGAGAGGGATATTTTGATTGCCTTTTTTGTCTCCTTAAATTAGCCGTATAACAAAAAGACGTGCACTGAAACTTACACTTATCCATTCGAATACAAATATAATCCGTTTTACTCAGTTCTTAATATTTCTCTGATTTACAGATGGTATAGATACAGAGATCATGATGCTACAGATGATCCTAGGTCCTGTGTATTCCGGTCACTGTCGCAACAGTTGCAATGGTTGCTATTGTCCATAATCCATTTTGTCTGACAAGGTTGATTTTTTAGCTTTCACATCTTGTTATTCATATTGTAAAATAAACAATCTGCATACGCACAAAAGGTAACCGACGTTGTTTTGTCTATCGAAGAAGTTAATTCTAAGAAATGCTGTTCAGTTAGGGAACAATAAATACTCAAGTGGCTCTGTTGTTCAACTGAAAATCTCTATATTAGATTATTTTGTCCCCAAAACGAACCCCCAACGCTAACCAGTAATATTGAATAACCTCTGTATTTTTCAGACAGACATTGAAAACGAAGAGAACAACTGAGAAAGAACGGACAGAAAAATTCTGCAGTTATTCATTTATTAGGGAGGTCTGCAAGCAGAAGGGCACGGGTGGGCATTTCGCCCCAAAACAGGTCTAGGAGATGTTGATATTTCCAAACTGCTGAACATGCTTTGCTAATATACGAGTCAAAAGTACAATCCATAAACCTATCACACAAGAACGAAAAGAACGTCCTGACGACGCCTATCCGGAGTACAGGGGCTGCTTCTACTCTGCATGTGATGACTCCTCTGACTTCTCATTGTGTTTGACCGCAAGAACGTCCCCTCAACTTGAGGTTCCTAGCTACAGTGCTATTAACCACAAAAACACTACTTCATTCAGTAACAATCCTTTATTACACAAGTAGTCACAATGTCCACCTTGCGACAGCCACTGTGACACCACTCTTAAACCCTGTCAGTCCAAGCTTGTGTCCTAACACTAACCATGGGCTAGTGTGCAGAGGTGTGACAGGCAAGGGCCAGTCCCACTGAGGTACACTTCAGGCAGGTTGACCTGACTTGTGCTGTAAATATGCATACACTGCAGTCCTATGGAACTGCCTTGTGCAGAGGCATCACTGACTGATATGACAGCTCACAACGCTGGTTGCCATGACACACTGCAGACTCATTTGGTCTGCCTTGTGTAGTAGTGTGGCAAGCTGTGTTGACAACTTGCAACACATGGAATGTCTGAAGTGTTGACAGTGCACTCACATGGGGCAGCATGTCCTGACAGCATGCTCACGAGGGCAGCAGCTTGTCCAATTCTCAGTGTTGGCACACTCTTGTGGGGCAGCATGATGATGAGATGATCACTGAGATGAGATGAGATGATCACTTTTCCTGCAGTGTGCTCATGTGGGCTGCAGCTCAACAGGTTCAGTGTCAGTGATCAGCGGGTTCAGTTGGCATGCTCTCATGGGCAGCAGCTCTTCCTACTTCTGATGATCTAGAGTCAGAGACTCTATTTGTCACAAAAAAGTGACTGTGTCACATCAAAGTGACCACTAGCTTAACAGCTAAGTGTGTTCACAGCAACATAATAATGTCACATGGGTGTATTTTCACTATGGTGGAAGATTGCACATGACCTATCACATGACTCGAAGTCATGTGACCTATGATGTCATAATGAATGCACTATAAATTAGCTTGCACATTCCAAAGTAAACCATTGGGTAC